>BJBW01017441.1:0-13759 GCA_004320125.1 Scolopax mira
TGGCAGGGGAGTGGGACTGGATGGTCTCTAGAGGTCCCTGCCAACTCCAACAATTCTGTGATTCCATGTGTTCAACCAGTCATCCTGCATTTTCTATATATCTAAGGAGGTTAAAAGGAAGACCATATGACAGACTGGGAAATTCCATGTTTAAGCAAGAAGTGATATGGGGTTGTTGGTTGGAAGAAATTAAATTGAATTTTTTACTGAAATATATATTTTATCAGATGTCAATATATTGGATATTCTTTATTCAGTCCAATCAAAGGAGATACTCCTGAATTGACTGCATCTTGTCGTTGGTATGATTCCATAGCCCTTACTGTCAGTTTCTCTTAAAATTATGATATCCATCCAGTAATTACTCCTGCAGTTGTAAATTTTTAAAATTTATTTTTAACTATTTCTCCAGATGTTGAAAACAGTAGCAGCCGCATAAAAAAGAGAGCAAGTAGTTTTTTACCATTACACAAAACATGAATTCACTAACAATTATGTGAAAAATCTCTTTTTATGGACTAGTATTTATTATGCAAATGATCAGGGGCTGGATTTCTCAATTCATAACGGCATTTAAACCAATGTGGGGAAAATGGGATCCATTAGTCACCCCTTATAGGGATAACTGAAGTATCCGGGCTGTGGAAGTCAGTGGTTTTGCAGATATTTTTTTTTTATAATACCAGTGGACTGCTGGACAGGGTAGGAGTGGGTTCATACCCGTGATTATTTCATGCACTGAACTGAAATTCAAGGCTGCAGCAGTCCTTTTGTACGTGCAGGTGCTCTGTATTTCTGTTGTCATTGCAGTATCAATATTAAATGAATTCTTCTGATGTAATGAATGCTGCAGCTATAGTACCTGCAATTATTTGCTCTCATACAGAGAAAAGGAATAGTTTTTTGTCCCTAATCTTTGAGTCGTGTTATTTCTCTGCTCTTTGCAATCTCCTGAGTTCTTTGGTTTTGCTGAACTCCAGTATGAAATATTTGAAACATTAAGTATTTTGCAATCAGTAGGAATTCATACAGACCCAAAAGATGAGCATTTTAATATGGAGTTTTCTTCTGTGGATGGGTATCCTGCTGTCATCCATACTCAGTTCTTCTCTGTGCCCAGTGGCAGCTTCCTGGGAGTTCCCAGGACAGAGTTCCAGCCTATTTATGATTTTTCTTCTGTGGATTATTAGTCTCAACTTTCATTGAAAAAATAATTATAGCAGAGAAGTAATTTAATGGAAATCTGATGGGAATCACGCTGTTGACAGTGACGCTGTCTGCTTAAATGTCATGAATGAGGGGTTAGGAGATGTCCACTGCCTGGTGCCATCACTCGGTGGTCAAAATAGAAGGGGTTGGAGAAGAAGGGTGGCAGGAAAAGCAGTTAAGCCTCCTGCTAAAGTCATCGCTTGTACTGAGGCTCGAGAGGCAGCTTCTCAGAATTCACCACATACTTTCAGAAATGCTCTTGTGTTGACATTCAGTCTCTCAGAAGTTCCAAGTGTTCCTTGGCTTTGCTTTCGCCCTCGCTGCTCTTCCCAGCTCCTGCAGAACTTCAGCAGCTTCCCATCCAGTTAGTGCTGGAGGTTGGGAAGCCCCTGCTTGTGCTTTGAGCATACTGCAAATTCCATTTCCAGCATGAGGCTACTTGCATCCTCTTTTCTGGTTCTTGGGGTAGAATTCCAGGCTCATGGCACACTGCTAGCGATGATAATGAGTCGGTCTAGAGAACAGTCCACTTGCATTATGAAACTCTTTCAAAGACAAACCCATTTACTGAAAAAAGGGCTAAAAGTTTGTTCTTTATAATTTTTTTCCCCCATGACAATTGGTCATGCCTCGTGTCTTTGGCTTTCTTTTAGGATGACGTACCTTTACAGCTGTTAGAAAAAAATAATGCTGCTCTTCTACAAAACCTGCTCCAGGCAGTTGCAGGTGTGTCTTCAGGGTTTTGTTTGGTGGTTGTTTTTTTTTTTTTTAATTCTGAGTCATCTATAGATGATGGGTTTATTAATTGGCAAGTGGAGAGGAGCTATATTTTGGATTGATTATTTTTAATTCCACTGTCTTAGAAACTGCTTTTGCCATTCTTAGGTCTCTTAAATTCACTTGTTTTGACATTATTTTACCTTTCATATGTAGTCGATTACTGTTTGTAATAAATTCTTGTGGTGAGGGATGAAAAAGTCATTTGTGTGCATTCTTCCTCAGCTGTAATTTATTGCCATGTTCAAAAGCTGCCCTTGTATTTGGGATGCAGCAGTTTGCTCCTGTCACATTGTGACATTCTGTTTATTTCATCAGATTATCTCCTGCTAATGGAACGTTTTTCAGTCAGCTGGCACTTATCATTCTCACAGAGTTTGGCTCTCACAGTCTACCAATTTTAATAACTAATTTTAGCAGGAGATGGTGTGTTTTATTCTTAGCAGATGTAAATTTGATGTTAAATATATGGATTCTTGGGTAAATATGACCTGCTCCAGGTAGATTGTTACTTTCTAGCTGAATATCTTGCTTTTTATTACTTCTTCTATAGAATAATTTTGAAGTCACCCCTTTGCCATCTACAAATCAGAGTGATGTTCTCAAGCAGCTTGCCAGCCGGGTTCATTTGGGCAACATGTAGTTTTAAGATGCATTTTGGTAATGAAATTGTTGCCAGCAACATGAAAGAACTAATTCCTTTAATAACTTTAATAACTGTTTCTTTCGATGATACCTCCAAAAACTAGATTCTGCCCTGGTTGCTTTTACTTACCGATAGTAACTATAATAATAACAACTATTATTATGTTGTCTTTTCAGTCCTGGCTATTTGTAGGTTAATTGTGTGCAATAAATTGCATTCAGCATCAAGACCTGCAGCGCCAGCACCCCACTGATGGTGGGTACAGTCACTGTGGTCAGTGTAAATTCCCTTTCTTCCAGAAATGAATTGGCCAATATCGCTCTGGACAGTTGCAGATTCCTACAAAGCTTAATGCTGTCAGCGTTTTGTAGGTTAAGACAATATTTTACTTGTTAGTCCTACCCGTGGAAATTTGAAGCAGTGTTGTAAAATGTGAATGTGAGGGGAGGGAGCTGCTCTGTGCAATAACCTCCCAGTAGCTCCTCAACTCCAGCCGAGAGCCCCCCAGCAACTGGGCTTGCCTAGTGCGAGCCTGCCCACTTCAGAGTGCCACAAACTCCTGAAGTGGGGTGCATTAGGATAAATAGATAAAATTACACAAGTCAGTGCTTAAGACGGCTGATTTGTCAGGCACAGGCACCTTTATATTGCTTTTATATTTCTGAGAGGGGTGGTGTGGTCACTAATCAATAATTGCTGGGCTAGATCTAAAGGTAAAAGGTGGCCCTAACAACATTAAGTGAGGGACTGTGGTAGAAGCCTTCTTTAATAAATAACAAGATCTTGCACTTAGGTTGCAAAATACTTTTCATTTAAGTAGGATAAAGATTTATAGAGGTGGGTAGGTTATGCTGCATTCATTGTGGTGCAGGAAGAGCTGAGGCATATTGAGTTTGAGATTCACCAAAGGTCATGCAGAAAGTCAGGATCAGAATGAATTTTTAGAGTTGAAATATTTCCTTAAAAATCATGTTTCAAGATGAATAAAAATAGCTATTCTTTGAGAATTCAAAAGAGCTGTGTGACTAGTTAATTCTAGTAGTTGTTGTGTAATTGGTGCCCAGTGGAACTGCGTGTAGAATAAAGCTTCCTCCCCTGAAGTGGTTGGGAGTTCTTTCCCTATGACTGCCGTGCGTCTACCACCTCACCCATGGTTAGGCTCTGTCATCTTTGGAAGCTACTGCTTCCCATTTATAACTGAACAAAAGCTGAAGGTGAAATCAGAAAGCTTTTCAAGGGGTAACAAGATTGGTTCTAGAACCTTGATGTTTTCTGCAGTACCGAGGATGCTTTGTCTGCAGAATGCATTCAGGGCAATGGTGTGTCTGAGTGCTGTTCTGATGGGCTTTTTTTCTCAGTTATGAATTTTTGGAAAAGAAAATACAAATTAGCAGCATATATCATAGAATCAAAGAACTTTCTAGGTTGGAAGGGACCTTTAAGATCATTTTTTTGATCTTAAAAGTTTCCCATAGTTTCCCATAGACTCCGTTTCCTTTTGTTACTTCATAGTCCCAACCTTTCCAAGGAGTCCCATTCAGAAATCATGTCCTGTGGCCTCTTGTTCTCTTTTATTATTGGTTGTAAAACTTGAAAAATAATTGTAATTCATTGTGGTTGTAAATTGCGAAATTGATTTTGCTTGAGTTTGACTTATGTCTAACCATGGAGCCTGGGTGTTGGAATATTTAGCTTTCTTTGTCAAGGAAACTTCTTAAAAAGTGCACAAATTTGCAAATGATAACCTAAAATATTTATATGTCTCTACACTTCAGAGCTGAATGCAGAAGCAGTTAAAGGATTTTTAAAACAGGCATTCACTTAAGCCTGAGTCCTTATTTATCTGGTTTGTCTAATTCTGATTTCAAGAAGCTAAATGCTGTTAGGAGATTATATTTCACCTTTCTGTTACACTTCAATTCACTTTTCCCTTCCTGGCTGCTATTCTCCTCGTGTGAGGTCTCTTTCAGGAAAAACTGTGCATCTTCCCTTTCTTTATGTGTATACCCACGATGATTTTTTTCAGGAAGACTCTTAAATATATGCTTTGTCAATTCTGTAGTAATCTGTGGTGGAGAGCCCTGAGAGAACTTTATCCCTCTGCATGAAAGGTTTGATCCTTTATAATTATAGCTTGTAGTACCTTTGCCTTTGATTATTAACGTGGATGAGATAGGATCAATGATCAATTATTATTTTTTTTTCCATACCCAGTTTTATCTCTCTTGAGGCATTGGTTCTCCTTCTCTTCCACCACTTTTCCATAGGCTATCACAGACTGTAAAGCTATTTCCTTGGCTTTGCTTGAGGGTAGTTTTATAACCCTGCTGTTGTGTGGTCACTGAGTGTTACCCGTGTGCTTGGGGAAACATCTTTAAACATACATGGTAAAATTATTTCCTAACACTAATGAAGCAGGAGCGTAGATGAGGCCTTTGTATTAACTTACATCAATTGCAAAGAGAACGCCACAAGGAAAAGTTTAAAAGCCCTGTAGGGATCTCTAGATGAGAGAGGATATTAATTAAAAGTATGTTTTGGAATGGTGTTTTCCTTGGGGAATAAGAACAAGGACAAATCTCATTGAGCTACATTAGGGATTAATTTGACCTCCAGTCTTTGATGTTAAAAGAAAACCTGGGACAAACTTGTTTCTTTGGTACCTGCTTTGAAGAGGAAAGTGTCTCAGGGTGAGGCGGCAACGTTACACATCGCCAGGGAGTGTGTGGCTGGAGTTCTGAAACAGTCTGCTGGCACAATATTACATTTTGGGTCCTGTTCTTTGCATGAAAGCAGTGCATATTTATAATTACTACTTTTTTTTTTTTTCCCCCATTTACATTTCTCTGAGTGCTACAGAACGGGCAATGTTTCAAAATGCACAGTATTAAGGCAGAAGTAGTATTTTTAACAAGTAAATTAGCAGAGATCTAAAATTAGTCAGCAGGACTGGCCAGATTTCTGAGAAGGAGTGAAGCTGTTGGGACAGGCAAAGGGAAAATTCTCTGAAACTGGAAAATTGCTGTACTCCCAAGGCAAAGGTCTAAAGGGTTAACCCAACTGACCCCTTGGTGACAGTGAAAACCCTTGGAAAGTTTGATTGTTGCTCTGTAACCTTATTCCCTTTACAGACAACAGCTCTCCACACAAACTTTTATGTTCCTTGTGAAATCTTCAACAATAGACATTGTAAAACAGGTAATGCTGCAGCCTGCTCTTTGGGGGGAAAAAAAAAGAAAAAGGATGGTGGTTGTAAACAGTTTAGCCCTTAGCAATTTTCTGCTACTTAGGTGTATGACAGACAGTGTGTGTACATCTTAATTAGATGTAAGACCAGATTTGGATTAAATGGATCCAATGGAGATGAAGGAGGCAAGACTTTTTTTCATGACAAAGTGTTTCTCTTTGTGCTGTGTCTACATTCAGCCTTAAATATTTTGCACAAAACTAGTCTCACCTGTAGATTTTCCTAAGAAATCAACATCTAGTTTAACAAAGATGCAATAATTTGAGTTGATGTTGTGTAAACTAGAAGTTTGGCAGGAAATGCCTTTTTTACTGAATTCTCACATGTACGAACAGTCAACCTGGGGAGGAGCTTTTATAGGAACATTTCTATTCTTTGTACGGGTTGTGTTTCTCTTCTTGCTATTAAAAATTCAAAATGAAGAAGGTTAACTAGAAACAGGCTTGCTAAGGTTGTTTGTTTGTTGGGGTTTTTTATGGTGGTTTGGTTTTTTTTCCACTGTGCTGCTTTCCTGCACGATTAAGATTGCAAAATGGGAAGGGAGTCAATATAAGCTGTCTCTGATTGACAGTTTGATCAGGTTAGAAATGAAGGAAGTTCCTTGGTTATGTTAACCATAGAATATACTTTCCTGTTAAAGTATGGGATTGCATTAATTTCCGTTGGTCTCTCTATTAAAAAAACCAAACAAAACCAAACAACAAAAAAAGGTGAAAGAGTGATATTTAAATGACCATTCTTGACGTTGATATTAATTTTACTTGGAGATGATTAAGACAGAGGAGGGGAATTTTTGCTGGTTTTGTTACTATGACTATTGGTAAAGAAAGAGCTTATAAGAATTTTCTAGGCCTTTACAAATATGCTATGTATCTTTTCACACTAAAAAAGCCCATATTTTTGCACACTGAGAATCAATTTTAATTTTGTAGTCATGAAACTTTGAAATTGCATCACAATAGAATCCTGATTTGAACTCTGCCAAACGGCTTCTTGGGTGCAGGTGGTTGTAGCAATTCAGACTTTAACTGCAGGTACCTTAAGGAAGTCTATGGGTTTAAGTATTATATTTACTATTAATTCATATTTTTTAACATCAATAAATAATAATTACTCAATATTGTAGTCTATTGAATCATACATAATGTAGTTATGGAATTTTAATTTCTGAGAAGTTATAATGAACTGTGTGTTGTAAACATGTCTGAAGAGATTAATAGAAGTCAATGTCAAATTTGAATCTTCTCAGAAATCTGAGAGGAATGTGATTAAATATGATAGAAATGTCAAAAAATCCTGTCAAATTCGGCACAGTTTTTTTTATGGTGCTGATTTCTCATCCACTGTGCATTGACTGAAGTCATCAGGGTCCCTACACCACTGGTACTGAGTGTGGGCACACAGGAGATGAAGATTTTGATTATTGTAATTATTCTCCCATTCCTCTCTGTTTAATCATCGTTGAGTTACTGACATCAGGACGTGCAGAAAGATTTATGGAGTTGCTTATACTTTTTGTATGAAGCTTGTGAGGCTTTCAGATGTGAAGACCTAATTTCTGTGGTAATGACAGCCAAACTAACACTTCGAAGCAGCTGATTTACTGCTCCTAACTCTTAGATGCTGCACAGGAGGCAAATGCTTGACAGTAATTCTTTCTTTTTTTTTTAATTCAAGTAATGTTCCCTGTAAAACTTATATGTGGAGATGCAAATAGAGATATGTATTTTATAATTATCTTGTAACATCTTGTCAGTGCTTCCTTTCATTCAATTGTTTGAGAAAATGAGTCAATTATTCTTGACAGCCCGTGGAACGGGTCTTTGCATGTGTGTCTCCTCAGACTAAGATGATTGGGATTGACCTTGAGAGGTAGGTTTTTATGTTAAAACATTTATTAAGAAAAAGAATGGCTTACGATAGGAACTATGCTCAGGGAAAAAAGGCTGCTATCAGAGAGAGGGAGCACACATTTCTTCTCCGAGCTTGTTTTCTGTGTAGCCTCTGGACAGACAGACCCACCACCAGCAAACAGGAAATGCCCTAGAAGAAAGGGTGACCAGAAGGTTGTTTCTGGATTTGTAACACATAATTATTGTTACAAGCAATGTAGGATCCAGCCAATTACCTTATTAAACTTAGCAATGGATTTTCTAACAGTTCCTCTCCAAACCTGTACTTTCTTTTGTGATTCATATGAATATTGCAGTAATAAAGGGATAGGACAAATTTCCCGATTACTGATTCTGAGAAGTGAGGGACTGGATTGTTCAGAAGAGATCTTTCCCAGCTGCATGGAGGAGTCAGCTTTTAAGGGATGTAGATGGTTGTTTTGTGCTTGTCAAATGCTTTGGCCTGATCAGGCTTTCCTTGGGAATGAGATCCAGCTCTTGAATTGTTTTCAAAGTAGAAACTATTTCGTTCCTCTGCTTGCACAAGGAGCACGTGAACAGTCTAATCTTATTTAACCTCACTCCTAATTGTTGTAACGTACATCAGCACAGAGATAAGATGGTGTTGCTGATAGTTTCTTCAAGTTTTCTGGATACATACCTTCAAACTTATTACCAACTGTATTTTCAGGGGTCTACTGAGGTAAATGTGACTATTGTATGCCTGGTTTTCTATTGCTAGCTTTGGTTTTTCGTATAATATTTACTGTACAATCTGATTTTATCTGGAGGTGGGGCAACATGACATTACAAGACTTAATATAGCTACATAGATTTTGAAGTTGCACAAGCTAACAAAGTGCTCCTTGTTGATGTTTGTAGCTCAGGATTCAGACCTTGTGATGTTTTTCCACTGCTTTTTCGATTGCTACCTTCTGAAGAAGCCTTTCTCTGTCCCTATAGAAAAGGATGACGGTTACTTTGGTGCAGCACCACTCCTTACAGGAAGTCATTGGACAGAGGAGCAGCAACGTGAAAGCAAAAAAATAAGGCAAAATATCAGGGTCCATCTTTGTGAAAGAGGGACATTGCATTTAAGATAATTATAATTGAAATTTAAGCCAAATATTAGCTTTAAAAGAAAATGGATTCTCCTACAGGCTCCTTGTTTTTCTTGTGATTGTTCAATTTTTAAAATTTTTATTAGTTTTTAACGTTTTTGCTCCTCCCAGAATTTTTGTACAAACATCATTGTGAAGTCAAACACATTCAAATAAAACCTAATAAATCTGACAGAAAAATATTCCGCAACAGTTCCGTTTAGATGGTGAGGACCCTCCCATTAAAGTCTCCTATGGCTTTTTTATTACTTATTTTTTAATGTTTGGTTCCCGGTTTCTATAAATTACTTGTGTTGGCTTTTCATTAACACAGAAGGCAAACATAATTCATTGCAAAGAATTCTTTGGTCACACATGATTAAGAAGTTCAGAAAGATCAAAACCACTTGGCTTTGTGGTAGGAACAAAACTGTATTTCATGTAAAGGCTACAGCTCCCTGATTTTTAATATTGAGTTTTACTTTTTCCCCCCAGTTCCACAAAATTCAGGAATGCCAATACATTGCACAAAGACATTTTGTAACTGCTGGAGCTCTACAAGGAGCCCACAGGGCGATTGTTGACCTCTTCCTAACAAATAGAAATTGCTGCATTGCTTTGCACGTGTAACAGGAGTTGTGTGTTGCAAGAATTACTTTTGCCTACAAAAACGTTTAAGGCATTTTGTTGTTGTTGTTCAACTGTCTTATGTTGGTTGAGGGAGAAGACTGAAGGTACTGATAAACAGATGAGATCAAGATGACATCAAAGAAGGCTAGCTTAGTTGCTGCGGGGCTGGTGGGGTTTGGTGGCTTAATCTGAAAAAGGTTTTATATCTATAAGAAAATTGTGAGATGAGAAGACAGTGGCTGAGATGTACGAAGACAAAGGTGATGGTTCTTGCTTTCTAAAGGATTGCATTCCATAGTGTTAGTGCAGGAAGAGAGTTTTTTATACTATGAATATAGGGGACTTGAGCACAGCGTGAGCTTGGTAGATGGAGAAGTTGCATGTGGTCCAAGGGGAGAAGGAACCCCACTGGGAGCTTACCAGAGTGGGTTTAGGACTTTGTTTAGCAGAATAATTATAGCCAATGCAGGAATTAGTCCACAAATACTGTAAGTTAGAGGAGATGATAATTGAATACGAAAAGTTGATCTGGATTTCAATACCTATATCTGACAGGTTTTTTTTCTTGAATTGCAAAAGTCCTAAGAAAACATTCTTGTTCTGTATATGTTCCAGTTTTCTTTTGAGTGGCTGATGCCCTGGATCAGCTTTATCAGCTTTTTTTTTATTTATCCTTTTAACTGGATAAAATATTAATATTTAAAGGAAAGCAGCCCTAATAAATCCTTCAGTTTCCATAAAAGATAAATGAATGGATCAGAGCGATACATTCAGCATGTGTCTCATTTAAATCTCTGCAGTATTGGAAAATAGTATTTTGCCAGGCCACCCCCCCATCCTTAAAAAAAAACCAACAATGTAAATTGAAGTCTTTCTTCAGCACAAATCATGGAATTGTGTTCCCAATGGGTGTGGATCGTCATGGCTCTGCTGCCTTCCCTTCCATCTGAATGGTGTGGGGCTGACAGAAAGGCTGCCCGTGTTACATTGCAAACCTTTACTTACCTCCCCACCTGCAGTTTGTAACCAGAAGTTCACATCTCGGAGCCTGGTGGCAGCTCGAGGAAGGCAGGCAGCCAGGGAAACAGTGCCCTGTCCCTGGAAAAAGAGGAGCTAAAATATGGCTCGATGGTGAGGCGGGGGTTCCGCCTGCGGGGCTGCGCCGTGTCCAGAACCCTCAGAATACACAGAAATGGGTTTATGACAGCTCTCCTACTGCTGAAACTTGAGGAGCTGCTCCAGTACAAACACTGCTGGTGTTACCTGGTTCACTGGTTACTCTTGGTAGCTTTTTAGGTTTCATAATATAATGGTTATGATGACTGTAAGGCTCTGTGATCCGTAAAGCTCTGTAGAATATCAGCCTTTCCCCAGCAGCTCACAAGATTTTTGTCTACAAATCTATTTCTTAACTGCAGTGTTACACACACACACACACGTTTTAATATTATGTTTTAATGTATTTGGATTTAGCCTTCTCGTGGTGAGAAGCGTGGCTGCAATTGATAAATGTGCAGTGGTGACTTGGAGCAGTGATACGTGTGTTCCTCGAGTGCTTTGAGCTGCAAACATGCGGGCAGAATCCTGTGCCTGCAGGGGTGGGTTTTGTATCTAGACTAAAAATGTGAACTTGAACCGAAACGTTTAACGTGCCTAATCCATAGCAGCTGTAATGGTCAGTGAAACTATTTCTGTAAACCACTTCTATTGGCATTTTGAGCTTCCTTTAGTATTGATTCAGTTTCAGGCAACCACCCAAACTTTACCCAGAATAAGCTGGTGCCAGATTATGCGTCAATGACATATGTATTCTGTATTCCTCGGAAACCTCACACAATTGTGGATTTCTCTTGCCTGTATGACCGCTTTGTAACTAATTAGACTAGACGTGGCACTCAAGAGAAACCACCGACACAGCAGTATGCCCTGATAGATATTAATACAGCCCAGTCTCTTAACAAAGTGGACAATTGCCCAAATAATGATTTCCTGCTGTGGACTTTTTATGCTTTGTTTGTTAAATCCTATTTTCCTTCCTACTTTCCTGTTGACTACAGCAGAATTGAATTTTATTCCAGCCGACTCGCACTGGGTCAGCAAAACTCTTCACCTTTGTGGAAGGAAAGTTAACTCATTGAAGGCTGCCTGGTGTTGGACAGACCTTCTCGGTGCGCTGAGCTCCCACCCCAACCAAAGGGAAGGGGTTAATAGAACCTTTGTGAAACGTGGGAGAAATGAGGAGCTGAGGTAAATATTTGCTAATGTGTTTAAAGCAAAGCTGCAGTTCACTGGACCATGGTTCAGTTTGTTTTAATTTTCTCACTGTTCGTTCTTTTCTTTTCTTAGCATTTGCCTTGGCAATTGAGCAAAAAGTTGTGCTAAATATATTGAATGTGACATTGGTTACTGGCATAAGCATAACTACAAATCTGAAGGTGTAGTGCAAATTAATCCTGTGGAATATCCTGTCACTAAAGAGAATGGCAACATCTCTGCGTATTCATTCAGCTGCTAGCACGGGGATTCTGCAAGTAAGGTAATTTGCAGTGTAATTTATAGAAATGTATATCTAAATAGGTTTAATGATATGCAGAAAATGGACAGAGGGGCAGAATGGAAACAATTTACTAATATTCTGCTGTTTGCAATGTAATTGCAAGCAAATTTCAATTAGGGCTATCACTAACACCCCTGCTTGCTACCTTTACAGTTGGGAAAATAAACAGTCCAGTAGGCTTTAGGAAATATGAGCATTTTGAGCAAGACGTGTTTTGTATGGAATAATGTTCTTGCAAGTACAGGAAAAGGAAAGGTTGGGGGGTACGTTTTTGATCAAGAGAGCTCACTTAAATCTTGATGATAACTTTTGATGACCTTCCTCTTTCAAAATGAAATCCATGGATCTTGGTTTGTTTTTCTTTTCCTAACTAACTGACAAGTGTCACACAACTTGTTTAGTTTAATATTCTGAAAATATTAGGTCCAGGGGGATGCAAATGGCGCTATTTGACAGAATTTATCAGCAGCAGATGAATAAGAAAGTAGCGTTTGTTTTTTTTAATGTTGGTATTTTCTTCTGTTTTGCACACACTATAAAATATGTTGTGTGGATATAATATAATTAGTCAAGAGCAAAGATTTCATACTAGCACTTTAAACCGCTAATGGTTTTCAGTTCTAAAGTCAGTATTTTACCAGGGTGGGAGTTTGTCACTGTGGTAGATAGAAAATGCTACGTTTAAAACTGTGAACGAATGTCAGAAGTTGCATTTTCTCTGGAAGAGTTTCATGTTGTGGCTTTCTGTGATCTTGAAAACTATGCAAGGCATATTCATGTTTTCCTGCTTTTTGCTGTCTTTTTAGATCTTTCATCAACTCAGGTGGTATTATTTTGGAATTCTTAGATAGAAAAGTACTGCCATTTGCACAAATCGATCAACCCAGAATGAAGGGAATGTTCTATTTGGTCCATCTCTAAAATTTAGAAAAGGAGTTAGAAAAAGCCCACAGAAGTTTAACTCTTTGTTCAAGGACATCTGCCAAGTACAGATAACCAGTCCGTTTTGATGTCTCTGATGTTTTGTGCAGGAATCCAAAGCAAGTTATATTTTTATTGGCAGAATCATAGAATGCCATGGGGTTGGAATGGACCCCTGGAGATCATCTTCTCCAACCCTCTGCCAGAGCAGGGGGTTGCCACCCCAGAAGAAGGTCCCACAGGAACTTGTCCAGGTGGGTTTGAATGTCTCCAGAGAAGGAGGCTCCACCACCTCCCTGGGCAGCCTCTGACAGGGCTCTGCCACACTCACAACAAAGAAGTTCCTCCTCGTGTTTAGGTGGAACTTATGTTCAAGTTCGTGCCTGTTTCCTCTTGTCCTGTCCCTGGGCAACACTGAAAAAAGACCAGCCCCATCCTTCTGACACCCACTGTTGAAGTATTAATAAGCATTGATCAGATCCCCCCTCAGACTTGACTTCTCCAGACTAAAAAGCCCCAAGTCCCTCAGCCTCTCCTTGTAAGGGAGATGCTCCAGGCCCCTCAGCATCCTTGTAGCCCTCTACTGTCCCCTCGCTAGCAGTTCCCTGTCCTTCTGGAACTGGGGAGCCCAGAACTGGTCTCAGTGCTCCAGATGGGGCCTCCCCAGGGCAGAGCAGAGGGGCAGGATGACCTCTCTTGACCTGCTGGTCACACTCTTCCTGATGCCCCCTAGGATGCTATTGGCCACCTTGGCCACCAGGGCCCATTGCTGGCTCATGG
>BJBW01017449.1:0-24856 GCA_004320125.1 Scolopax mira
AGTTTTGAACTTTCTTCTTTTGACACCATCCTTCATCTGCTTGAAATACAAATAAATAGTAGACTTGGTGTAACTTAGTATTTATGAAACTTTAAAATTACTTACTTATTTCTCTGTAAGAAGAATAGTTTCACAGAACAATATGTGTATGTTTCAGAAACACAAGTAAGACATTTTTCCAAACTGGAACGATTTCACATCCTATCTTTCTCTCCGTATGCACATACTCGTACACACAACTTATACACTTCCTGCAGAATGAAATAATGCTGGATTCTCTTCCTGGTTTTGAAATTGGGACTCCAAATGCTCCAATACTGAAATTGTAGTGGCATTACATGACCAGTGTGCGCTCCGACCCGTAGGCCTGATCAACCCGGCCTATAGAAAAAAACTGTCCAAACCCCACCATTGTTGAATACTCCTTTGCAAATGCCCTTGTCCACCAGACCAACATGATGGAGCAATCTCTGGTCAAAGGCACTAGACCTGGTGATGAGAAACCACTTGCCTGCTGTCATATGCCCTGATGTACACTGATGACATGGCTGAAATGTAGTCACCCCCCTGTACCAGGACCAAATATCTGGCTGTTACATAACAGTGAGCAGCAAAATTTTACGTGACAAGTGTAGATTCAGTTATGGGACAGAACATTTAGTTTTCAAATGCCTTTGCAAGACACTACGGAGCCTACTCCAGCTGAAAGGTTCACGACTTCTTAGATGACACATTAAATTCCACATGGTACCTAACCTGTGGCTATAAGAAAACTCAACTTTCAGGATTATGATGAAAAAGTAATAACCTTTTCAGCCTCTCTAAAGTAGCTTCTCTCATTCAAAGCTTTCCTTATACTAAAAAGCATTTGTGAGGCTGCTTTTCTGTTACTGAAAACTTAGATGCCATAGTCACTGGGTTATACCTCACAAGACAGTATCAAATTTGTGTCTGGGACATCATAGTTACTTCCAAGCACTGATAAGTGTCAGATGTCATGATAGATGTTGGGAAAATTAGATGTCAGTGTAAAAGACTAGGAGGCAGTGAAAAAAGAAAACCCCAAACAATTCCATCTTTATGCATAGAAAGTGTTACAATATTTTTCAAAGAAGAGAGATTTAGATTAGATACTAGAAAGAAATTCTTTACAGTGAGGGTGGTGAGACACTAGAACAAGTCGCCCAGGGAAGTCGTGGATGTCCCATCCCTGGAGGGGTTCAAGGCCAGGCTGGATGGGGCTTTGAGCAAACTGGTGGGAGGTGTCCCTGCCCATGGCAGGGGGGTTGGAACTAGATGATCTTTAAGGTCCCTTCCAACTCAAACGATTCTATAATTCTATATTTATATACACATATAGCAACCATTTTGCCATTATCCAGACATAAGAGCTCTACTTGTATGTATAGCTATGGGTCTGCAGGTCACTTTTCACTGAACTAACAGGGAACTGCTCAATTGCTGAGAATGGGAAAAGTGGGCAGATAAAGGAATTGAGGTAAACACTTTCTCTTAAAAAATATTTTTTATCACCTTATATCTTTTGTCACATTAGAAAACTTTAAACCATATATTCTGTTGTCTTACTCTGTTTTTGAAGCCTCTGCAGTTAAGGAGATGTATAAATAACTACAATTTGAGACTTAAGAACAGAAACCTTGGATTTTCACAGACAGATACCATATAAATAGCAGTTTCACTCTTTTCCCATGCTTAATATTTGGCAAGGTCTCAGCAGCCATTAACTAATAAACTGAACTCAAGATCAGTGTTTTAAATCATTTTACAGCTGTGATTACAAACTGCTTTCATTTAATACATAGGGTTGGTTTCTAGCAGTTCTCAAGGGACTGACTGCTGAGATCACTCTAGACTTGAAAAGGATAAATTCAAAATCAGCACCCGAATAACATGATTTTAAGATACAGGCTCTTTCAATCTGCAAAGGTTTTGCATATGTGCTTGCTATCAATGTAAGAATCTTGATTTTTTGACAATTTAAAGCATCTGTAATTAGAGCCTTAATGATTAAGAAATACAAGGCTTACAAGGACCATTGCCTCTTTTACCTAGAATGCTTTTCTAGCACAATATGTCCTAGACCCATGATCATTGTGATAATCATGGTTTAAAAATTTGAGACAATTAATGAAAGAAAAGTCAGAAAAGAGGTGAAATTCAAAGAAAGGAAATGAAGAAAAAAATTGTGGGAGGGACACAGAAAAATTAGAAAGAAGAATCACAGGCACTCTTTCTAGTTTAAAAAACCAGTCACTCATTCCCCATATTCCAGCACATTATATACTTGTAAAGAAATGAATTGTGAGAGGAAGGATCCACCAAAACATCTCTGAGAATGGGATCTCACCTTGTATTCATCCAGCCTTTTCTAGACATTGTAACCGGTGGCTTTTTAAACAAAGCACAGACTTTTTTTGTGCCACAACATACGTGTTAGCCTTTACTGCCCCCTGAATCTTCCAGTGCAAAGCCAATTCTGTCAAACAGGGCACAAGATGAATCCAAAAGGAAAAGCATCTAACACGGCACGAAGCTTCAGGAGGCTCTACAGAGACCATGGCACTGTGGTGTGCTCTCCTTTCTTTCTTAGAATAAGGGAAAACTCTGTGGTCTACTGAAGGAAACAGATAGTATCCCTTTCAATAATTTCATTAGTATACCAGGGTTTTGCTCTTTGGTATTTATTTTATATTTTTATTCCCCATTCTTTGCATGTAAATCTCAAATACTTCAGATATTTTACAACCAGCATTTTAGGATAATAAATGGGTAGATGTTTTAAAACACAGGCTAGCCTTCAAACCAGCAGTCAGGCACGCCGCATCCTAACCCCAAACAAAATAGAGCCTCTGCCATATGTATGTAGCTTCACTTAAAAAAAAACAGTAATTTTTTTTTCAGCAAATTTTAAACAGTTGGTAGTTAAACAAACCAAACTTAGTAATCTCTTATTTAAAAGACTGCTTCTTATTCAAAAAAGAAAATGCTTAGTCAAAGTTATCTCTCGAGAGAATCAGTACTATCATCTTTCAATTATTAGTATCAAGCTCTGCGCTATGAAATTGTTTTATAGAGAAGTAAATATCTGCTTAGTCACAAAATCCCCAGTATTTAGGCTAAACTATTTGATAAAGTAAATGCATAAAGTAAATGGTAGCTAACATAAATGAAACTGTAAAACGTACTTTTAATTTTTGCAGCAATGTGTGTTGTACTAAGTAATTGAAAACACATCTTGATATTGACTTCAAATTATAAAGTGGAAGAAGCTGGGAAGCACAAAACCCCTTCTTTTTCTCTTAGGATGTTTTTTTTTAATTTATCATTTTGTTTTACCATTTTTGCTCTCACACACATAAAACACAAACCAAAAGTAAAAATGACATTCATGGCACATCTAGTTTTTGAACAATAAGATTTTCCTTAGGTAGACTATTCTGGTTTGGTTCTTACTGCAGAGAAGAGAATACTCAAGAATAATAAAGGCTGACAATCAAAACTGGATACCAAGCTGAGCAGGTACCAGACTGGGACACTAATTTTCAAAACTCAAGTACAAAGTTACTTCTGCAAATTACACACATACTTTTATAAGTTGGTAATTAACACAAACTAATCTATCACCTCTTCATGCAAATAGCTGGTTTTGAACATCAAATATTCAAAGTTACCAAAGTTTCTCTAATGAATTACACCTTTGTGCTTTTTTGACAGGCACAGGCAGAATTCAAATCAAGAAGAAAGCAAACACATCGTTTATGATGTTGATATAGCAGAAAAGGTGATAAATTAAGTTAAAATAAGAATATACTTAGTACAGTGATTTCATTACAGGCAAAATTAAAAGAAATTAATAAATGAATGGTAAAAATAAAGGATATTCATAAATGAAATAGAAAGAAGTCTTTGAAATTAATCTATTATTTTACTACCAATGATAACATGGCAACTCATATAATATTCAGCAAATAGATGTTCTGGTTTTAGGCCATCCTTTTTAATCTCAAAATAACAATTAACCCTACCATTAACAGACAAGATTGTAATCTCACTTTCAGCAGACATCATCTTGAACTACTTCATGATTATCTGGAGACAAACATCGACGCAAAGGAAAAGAGAATTTGTTCTCTGTATTTCAGAGGGCTCACTTAAAGCCTCAGCTGGATAGTCACTTTTATTGGAAGTTCTCCTACTTTACTACTTGCAGACAGCACTATAGGAATATATTGCCTAGAAAATCCCAGAAAGCCTTATCATCTTAATCGGTGATAACAAAGTTTAGCTTTAGCACTATTACATGGCCGGAAAATATTCCTAAATTTTATAATTTCTTAAGCTCCAGAAAGAGAAGCGCCAAGAAATTAATTTCTATATGAGAGTGATTTTGAAAACTATGAATTTTAACCATTTATGCATAGATCTTGACTTCCATACATGTCACACGGAGCAACGTGAATAAACTGACTGAAATCAAAGAGATTAAGAGCAGTGCATGAAGTCTGATAAAATTACTGACTAGAATATTAGATATCAAGGCAAATAGCAGATACTCTATTTAAAGCACATCTCCTTTATCTTGTTTTAGAAAATGTGCTACATGAAACTATCAGGGCCCCAAAGATAGCACCCAAATAAAAATCTGAAGAAAATTAAACATACATTTCAAAATGACAAATTGATTATTGTTAATTTAAAAGTTGGAATTTTCTAGGAGAAAATGTCTTTTAAAGTGAAAGTTGTTCCACAGTTTGTGCACAGCTGATATTGTTCAATTATGGATGCATGTTATTGAGGGAGGTTGCAAAGGCCGAACGGGTAGTTTCAATGAAGTGATCATACGTACCTGTTACTGTTTTTGTTTTGACAGGACTGCTGGCATACTCAGAGGCTTGATTGGACTGCTGCCTTGCCAAAGGTGCACTTCCAACTGATGCCTCATCCTCTTTTTTTCGAGTTACTGACACACCAAGCGGGACAGTTCCAACAGACTGCTAGAAAAATAAGTGATTTGAGAAACGCTCAAAACCAAGACACATTAATATTGAATTATGACATTGCCATGAGAACCATGTCTTAAACTACAGATTTTGAAATATATAGAAGACAACTTAAAAAAAATGATCGAAGCACATATATTTTGAAAACAAGTTATGAAATGCTACATTCAGACCTGCACTTGTAAGTCTTTGTATAGTCCTCTTAGTCTGAAGAAAAGTTCTATGATTACAAAAATGTGAAATATAATTTGTTAACTTAAAATACTATGCTTATTAGCCAATCAAAATGTGTATGAATACACCTGGATGATCACCAAAGCAAAATCATTATCTAAATGTCTAATGGATCCTGGAAAATTTCAGTCAGATATGAAGATCCCAAAATTTGGCAAAGAAATTTATCACCCTTCATTAAA
This sequence comes from Scolopax mira, assembly GCA_004320125.1. Taxonomy (NCBI): domain Eukaryota; kingdom Metazoa; phylum Chordata; class Aves; order Charadriiformes; family Scolopacidae; genus Scolopax; species Scolopax mira. Next base: position 5,438 of record BJBW01017449.1, read on the forward strand.
CTTCCAAAGAAAAAACGCACTGATATTTACACAATTTAATATTTGTACCCCACATTTTAAATACAAAATTTAATTCTGACCACTGCTGATTTTGTTATCGTTGCCTTTCAAGCATATCAATAAATGACAAATTTGTGTCAAAATATGACACTGTTAAACAAAACTGAAGGCATTAAAATCTGGATTGAAGGACTGCATCCTTATTTTAAGATTAGAAAAGAATGATATTTATTAATTCCCATGGATTCTGGAACTGGAAGTCCTCAAATGAATACAATCTATTGGCTTTGTTGTTACTTTTTTTTTTTTAAGTAACATGAGCTAGAAAAGACAAAATAATTTTAAAAACCAGATCCTCAACTTTGCTGTACAGTTGGCTGTTAACATTTTGCTGTAGCATTAGCTGCTACATAAATTGTAGATGTATCCCAGTTGACAAAAGCAGAGTATTTCTACTGTTGATTTTGTGGAGGGTTATCATTTAAAGATGACAAAAAAACTTTTTCTGAAGATCAGACATCAGGATCACTTGCATCTTAATCAATTTTTGTGTAATTTAATTTTGTTGGTATTGGAGCGAAAATGTAATCCATATAGCTGAGTAACGAGAAACCTCACACGTTGCATTAGGAATCTCTGTGGGAAACAAATTCGTGTGAGGCGGGCAATGTGCTTGTAAATTTTCTCCAATAGAAAACAGATCGCTGAATCAAGCAGTGTGCAACACGTGCACACATACAAAACCCCAAAACAAACAGAAAAATCATTTAATTGAAGGAGAATGATTTCCAAACGCCTTCGCTATTTTCCACTATAAAAGTAAATTAAAATACGAGGGACAATCAACTATTTAATCCTACTCCAGTGAAAACAATCAACTTTATATATACAGTGGTATGCAAAGTTAATAGGAAAACACTAATGTCAATGACAAACAGAACTCTCAGCTCCTCCTCTCTCTGAACGTACAGACACCAGCTTTGTCTCCAAAAGCCCTAAAAAGTCCTTCTGGAAGACAGTAACATGTTACTTTGGTGTCTTCTACCCGTAATAACAACAACAAAAAACCCCATCAGCTTTGAAAAGACAAGTTTTACACCACATAAATACTACTCACATGGATACAGAGAGAGAGTCTGAAGTTTTGTAAACTTTTGTCAGACACTTTACATCATTTATTTTCATAATTTAGCAGTTTCTGGTACAAACTTTCAGAAGGCAAAGCCATCTGCGGCTTTCCCATGACAGCAAGTGTTGAGCCATGATTTGGCAATTCTGGACGTAACGCTGCAAGAACACTGACATGCCAAAGTGAAGCAAGAGTTTCTGAAGAATGAACACAGACTGCACAAAAGAGCACAAAAGACAATAGGATGGAAATACTGTCAGAAGAAGCAGTATCTATTTCTGAACCACTGAAGAAATGGACCAGCAAAATATAATAAGTTACATGACTGGTCATATAGTGAAAAACATCAAGGGTATCACAGCCAGACAAAGCTGGAAAAAATTATGGCCAAATATTGAGCGCTCGAGTGCTGATCTGGACAATGAAACAGCTGTTTCATCTTTGCTCACTGAAATCAAGCCTGATGTTGCTGTTGATGACGCCCAGTAAAATCTTGTCAGGTTTTTGGCAAAAGATTTCTGGTTAAAAGAATGCAGAAGATGAAAGATCAACATTGAACTAGATGGAAAAGGATCATCAAGAATTGGGTTTTAGCCACAAACTGATGAGGAAATTGTGGCTTGGGAAATAGCAGATGACAAGAGCCCCACAGCTGTACGAGAAGATGAATCTGATGGGAAAGGAGACATTGCAGGCAAGTGTTATCATAAGCATTTCATCACAGGAATCCAAAAAGATAGCTAGAAGAGTAATATATAGTAAAGTTTAACATACTAACTGGGATGCACTTTCTGGTTACTAACTGGCAGTGTTATAAAGAAGATAAATAATGAACATTTAATAAATATTTGGAAATATGGCAACATTTATATGAGGTTGTTACGTTGACACAAAGTCACAATCATATTCTGTTCTAGAATACTGAATACTATCAATGCAATAATGTTCTGCAGCTATTATATAGCAAATACTAGACTAATAATGATCCATGGTACTCAAAATAATAATATTTACCACTTTTCCAGAATAATTATTACAATTAACTTTTAAAGTAGTGGCTGAAAACCTACAGGAAAGCTACCCTATTCCAAATTTAAGTTTTAATGACACAATCGAACACATTAGACACCACAGTAAGTGTGTACACAACACAGACATATACATATATGCCATTTATGCATGTAAATGGATCAACAGATTAAATTTTTTATTTTACTTCATACTGTGTGGTCAACATGACTTTGGAAGTGATAAAGATCTAAAATCAGAGAAAGGCAAAGAACAATAATAGCTAAAAACCAACCTGCCAAAAACACCAAGCCCCAAGTATTTCCTGATTTATGTGGAGATATGCCAAATAACTGAAGCTAAAATATCCTGTAAAGAGGGCTAGTGGAAATTTGCCTCAGGTAGAATAAATTAGTATTTTATTTTACTTGGGATTTTTGGTAATAAAGTATTTTCCGAATTATAACTTCTTACAACTGTGAGCCTGAAGAAGATGTAGGCAGATTTGGGAACATGAGAAATGTATTCTAATGAAAACTTGACCAACTAAGCAGACCCATAACCTAGATTTGAGGCATGCCTATACAGTCACCCCCCTGATAACAAACATAGGGCAAAAGGATACAAGGAACTTAAATATTCTTACTAAAAGAAAAAAAATTAAGCACTGGCTTATAAAATTTTGAACTCAGAAGCCTCAGCCCAGACATGGGTTGCCATCTTTGAAATTACATCAGACCCAAATAGAAGAATATTTATCTATACTGCAAAACTGTCCCAAGCTGTGCCTGAATGAGCTTCAACAACAAGGAGGATCTGCCTTGTCCACCTTGCAACAAGTTCTAATATCATGTAATCACAATCGCTGTTGACTACAGAGGTATATTTCATTGCTTTTATTTCTGAGACTAATAATATATAACACATATATATATATAAAAATAATAATAACCTAATAACATATAAGTAACACACCTAAATTGCTTCAGAGGGTTCAAACAAAACTAGGCATTAGGCTTACTTCTCAATTAAACATAATTAATAACATTATAAGAATTAAAATTAAATTGATCCTCAATTAAAAAGATTAGGCATGCCTGACCCCTGGGGTTCACAAAGGCACCTTCTTTCCTGGCAGATGAACTTGCTAATTCAAATTAAATTCTGTGCCAGCTGTGTAGGAATTTCAGATATGCTCAGGAATGTGCTCTGCCGGGATAAAAGACCAATCACCAATTAGCTGTAATTTTTCCAAACTTCTGTGATGAACTGATGTCAGCCAAGAACCTCCACATTTCCACCACCCGGTGAAAGCATTCTATCAGCAGTTTTAAGGGGTCTCTGAAAGTAGAACATATAAGGTTCAGGTCCCATGTAGCTTTTATGCAGTAGCTTTATTCTTACACCTTTCAAAAACTTAATTGTGTTCCTTGGGGTAAGAGGTGACAGATTCTTTTAGGGATAAACACAGTGCTTGTGGCCTGCAAACTATCAGAAATCAAAACCTATTATAATTTGAGAACACTTTGCACACCAACAAGATAATTATGTTTACCATAGAAGCACGCTTGTTTTATCAAAGCCTTTCCTGCTATTTATCAATGTAGAAAAGAAAAATTACAACTAAAGAAGGGCAACACAGCTCTACCCTCAACACCCAATTTTGCTATAACATAGAAAAATCTTCAGTTTGGGCACTCTAATTTGCCTTTACATTGTGTTATTCATTCATTGCCATTCATTGAGAAGTGTTTGACTCCTAAAGACACAAAGATCTGCAATATTCCAGTATTCCAGAAGTCATCTTAAGACAGATCAAATTAGAGCAATTACTTGTTCTACATGACTCCACTGACCAAGTCATGATGACAAAATCATTTCATCTTAGGCAAACGTTCCAGAGAGACCACTGGTGCAGACCTCTGAATGCAAAATTGCCTAAAGCATACCATCAAGAGTTGATAATATACTCAGCTCACAATGACCTTTCCATAAAGCAATGAAAGGATTCTGTAACAGTAAAATTCCTGAGGTAATGGTTGAGAAAAGAGAAAATGAGCAGAGAAAAATGTTGAAAGGAAAAAATAGATTAAATGGAATTGCTAATGACCAATTCTATAATCTGCCTACCCCACTGGTGAAAAATTCTTGGTTTTGAATTGGGAGAGACTATTTTCCACGGTGTACACATTCATGAAGAGAGGGAGAAATTTGGATTCTGGAATCATGTAGGTACATTACATTCCATTACTTCAAAGCATGATGAATCTAGAAGAGGCGCAATGTCTTTTCCTTAGTTACTCCTATATATAACTAAAGATGAAAAATTCCCTTTTTTAACATATATATTAAGTAACAAGTTCTGTTTGTTATGTTTTTTCTTTTAAACAAACAATTTGGCGTAAGTTTTTTGGCGTAATCTTAATGGCCATGATGATCAGAAGGTGCCGAATTAAAACATCTCTCAGATGTCTTCAGCTTACAAGTTAAAAAACAAGGAGTTTGAAAATAAGTTTTGAACTTTAAGTCACAGTACTTTGATTTATATAGTTTACTCCTTCCTCTGCACTAAGACTCAAGTTATTTCACCTCAGTATTGCAGAGAAGTAAACTAATATAACTTAAGAAAATAAATTCCAACAATTGCTGCCCCTTTAATATATACTGTGTCTTATGTGCTTTTGGGTTTTTTGTTTCTTAACCCATTAGCTGGCAAAGGTTTCTGGTGTTGATTACTACACACTGTACACACAGTACAGTGCTCCAAACAGGAAAGGTGATCTACCAATATTGTCTTTTTATAGACAAAGCAGCTTGTAATACTTGCTATACGAGTATATATACAAGTATATATTATCTGGAAAGATCGTCAGCTGATGATGAGGTGAAAATGCTCTCATGGTAACAAATACCTTTTCCTTACCTCCTCGTGTCCCTGTCACCAATCCACATTTTTTGCTTCCTTTGCTGACAATAAAAAATTGTATTTTCTTCTGCTTGTCTATTATTCAGAACTGTTAGACACGAAATCAACATGGAACATTCTTTTAAAGCATGTATAAATTGTGTAAATATTATGCAATTTTAACTAACTTCTTGTGTTCACTTGAAAATAGGAAAGGAGCAGCAGGGCAAAAGAGCTATAAAGAACCAGCTAAAATATTTCATTGTCTATAGGAATACACATTGATATAGTCAGGAAACTTGTGAGCTTCTTTTCCTACTGGAAAAGGCTGAGGTATTGAATGCCTTCAGCGCTTCAGTCTTTACTAGCAAGCCCAGCCTTGAATACCAGCTCCCAGTCAACAGGGGGGAAGGATGGAGCAGAGAATATGTATTCTCAGTGGAAGAGGATCGGGTTAGGGAATATTACACCCACAAGAGAGCTGGCAGATGTCATCACAAGGTCACTTCCAATGTTCTTTGAACAATCATGGCAATTGGGAGAGGTACCAGAGGACTGGAAGAAAGCAAATGACACTTCTATCTTCAAGAAGGGCAAGGAGAAAGACACAATGAACTACATTCCAGTCAGCCTCATTCCTTGGGAAGGTTATGGAACAACTAATCCTGGAAACCACTTCCAGGCATATGAAGGACAAGAAGATAACAGAGTAATCAGCATAGTTTCACCAAGTGAAAGTCATTCATGACCATTTTGATAACATTTTATGATTAAATGACTGACTTGGTAGATGAAGGAAGAGCAGTGGATATTATCTACCTTGGTTTCAGTAAGGCCTTCAACACTGTCATAAGATCTTCACGGAGAAGCCCATGAAGTATGGGCTAGATGAGTAGACAGTGGAGTGAAAACCAGCTGAATGGCTGGGCCAGAAGGTGGTAATAAGTGGCATAAATCTAGTTGGACTCCAGTAAGTAGCAATGTACCCCAGGGGTAAACAACAGGTCCAATCCTATTCAATACCTTCATTAATGTGAGGAGTAGCTGAAAGGTCAAAGGGTTGTGCTGACATCCAGAAGGAACCTGGCAGGCTAAAAAAATTACAGGAACCTCATGAAATTCAACAATATCCAATGCACCCGTATTTGCTGGGGGTTGCCCAGCTGGAAAGCAGCTTTGCAGAAAATGTCCCAGTGGACACCAGGTTGAAGAAGAGCCAGCAAGGTGCCCTTGCTGCAAAGATGGCGAATGGTATACTGGGCTGCACTGGACAGTGTACTGCCAGCAAGTCAAGGGAAGTGAACCTTCCCTTCTACTCAGTGGTGAGTCTAGTTCTGAACTTCCCAGTACAAGAGAGTCATGGACATACTGGAAAGAGTCCAGCAAACAGCTACAGAGGTGATTAAGGGACTAGACCATCTTCCGCATGAGGAAAGGCTGAGAGAGCCAGGATTGTTCAGCCTGGAGAAGAGAAAACTTCATCAATGTACAAAAATACATGAAAGCAGGGTGCAAAGAAGATGGATTCAGGCCCTTTTCAGTGGTGCCCAGTGACAGGACCAGAAGCAATGGGGACAAACTGAAACAAAGGAGGCTTCCTCTGAATGTAAAGAAAAAAGGTTTTACTGTGAGGGTGACTGAGCACTGGACCATGCTCCTTATTGAGCAAGACCTCAAACAACTTACTGTAATAGTTAAAAGAATTTTTCAGACTTCACACATAAGAAAACTAAAGAGTTTGCCTCAAGTTCAGTTCAAAGGAAGATGTTAATTCTATTCCTGACTAATATAAACATAAGCAGCACTAGCTTTGCCATATCACCTTTCAATGAAAACATGCTGCACACTATACCATACAGTACACAAAAAGACAGCAGAACTTCTTACTACGAACTGTTTCAGTAGTTTCCTCTATTATTACTGGGAAAATTTACAAATTACAAACTTCAAACAAACATATTAAAATCAGGATATCAAAAGCCTGCAACAAAAGCTCCGTGCTTGTTTGTGTTTTTTATATATAGACTTGTTATTTCATTTCTGCCAAACCAAACTTTGTAAGAAGCTTTACTACGCATTATTAAAATCCAGTTATGCCCAAAATGGCATTATACTGACCTATGTCCCATATCACCAATTAGGTAAAAGGCAATAATGGACAAGACTATAGATACAGAGAGGCTTATTTTGCACAATGCTTTCAGTTCAACAAAGAAGCTTAACTACACCACATGTTTCTAGTAGCTGTGAAAAAAATTCAAAAGCAATAACTCAGATTTGTTCAAGCACCAAGAGCGTCTCGTGGATTTTTAGACTGAAATGTTCTCATTGTTTCTGTGCTTCAATGGGGACAATGGAAACTTATAGATGCATGTTGGAATTCAAAATGGATAGAGAAAAACAAGTTCTATTTACATCCATTTATGCTAGAGCACTGACAATACAGCCCAACAGCAACCCCACAGATCAGTATTCGAACATGTAACAACAGCCACGCTTTGGCATGTACCATCCCTTTGTAACAAAAAGGTAATATGCTACAACGTCATTCACTGAAAGCACCTGGCACCAAACATTCCACTGTATTTTAAAAAATTATGAGAAGCTTTAAAGTCTAGCTGTATTTCCAAATTTTCCTTTTTTTTTTTCCTAAGTTAGTTTAAAATAAACATGAGGATGAATGATGTATGTAGCTTGCACACCGTACAGAAACATAACTTATGTAGAAGCATTGTACATTAAGTGAATTTCTAGATCCTAACATTTTATTTAGATAAATACTAAGTCCAGTCCCCTTCTGCAAACAGCTGCCATACATATTGTTCCTAAAGACATAAAATTCCGTATATGAAGTCAGAAAATTTCCTTCTAATGGTAACAGAAGCAGGAAAAAACTTTAAAATCTTTTACTTCTAGCCTAAATATATGAAGAACCTGTTTATATCCACTGATTATTGTGCCAAATGTAACTTTTCATTTAAACAGCTTCTCTCTCCTTTTGGTGTTTACCTTTAGTCAGACTTTTAAAATCCTTATTTATCATTCATCACAATTTTCAGACACCATCTAAGAACATACCCAGACTCGTGGCCTAGTGTTCTACATACTCCATAAACACAGTTAAAGAGTTAATAACCTAATTGAACAAAATGCACACACTGGGTAAAGGAGGGAAGAAACTAAAAAGAAGCAACATCTGTACAAACCAAATCTGAAGTTCTGGTACGTAAAGGTATACCTGGCTCTGTGGGGAGCAAGACCATCCCAGCCCTTGACGCCATGACAACTTCCCATGGCTGCAGTTGTGATCCCAAGTAAATTAATAATTTGATTTAACTTTTTGAACTCGATGATACTACTTGATAGTGTACACAGAAAAAAAAGGTACTGGAAGATTTTCAGAAAAAATTCACAATTTTGACTTAGTTATAACGACAGAGCAAAAAATTGTATCAAGTAGACATTAAAATTTAAAAGATCTTAACATTTAAGATCTCTGAATCACACACAGAACTTCTAATGTGATGTACTTTCTTTTCTTCTGTTGCAACTGTGTAGACAAATAAAATAGAGGAAGAAAAGAGTTTTATCAATCAATAACATTTTGACCATAACTTGGTTGAAAGCATCATGTCTTACAGTTGTTCCATTAAATGTTCAAAAATTATGAAGGTTATACAAAGTATGTGTGTTTTGTTATACAAATTAGAGTATGGAAACTAAACCTTTTCCAGTAATATACAAGGCCGTAACTTTGACTAAAATCCTTACCCTAGAATAATTAGAGTGTTACATAAAGAAAGTCTTTGGTTAAGGATAGTTTAATACAGGTATAGTCTTCTTTTCAATTAAAGTTTCTTCCCAACTACTACAGATATTGTAATTTTTATTGTAAATTTATTTATTGTAATATTTAGTATATGCAGTCTATTACCAGTGACGTTAATGGTGAAACTAATATGATGTCAACAGTTAGGCTTATAAATTTACATTTAAAATACTTTCAAGTCACTAAGCAACTCTAAATGCTAATAACATTATAAATGTGACACTAATTTTAATCAGAAATAGATGACAAAAAATTAGAAGGCTGTATAAGGTAATGACACAAATTTCAAACAGTCACTTAATCAAAATTTGGCTAAAAATTTAGCTACTGGTGACACCAGGGACAAATAAGTTTGCTAATGAAGTCGCTTAACCTTTCTAGACACTCAGTACACAAAGGCATCTAAAGAAAAGCACTGAGTAACAGTTGAGTATATAAATAATAAAGTTAAGGAAAGACTCTTAGATGAACATTTGAAATAATCAGGTTCAATACATTTTGGAAAGATACATAACAGTATTGCAAAAGTAAATAAATGGTCTGTTTTACAAAAGAGGTATAGCAGGAAATGTTGTGCCGCTCCAGTTACAATGCAGGAATGAAGAATAGCACATTTTAAAACAGCATAAAGGTATTAAAATGAAGCAGCAATTCACACATGGGAAGCTTTTCAGCTGGTGCTGGTGCAGAATGAGCTTAATGGGACTCAAATTCATGTTTGACAATTACTACCTAACAAGACCATTTACACACAATAAACAGGAATGTTTACAGATCATGTTAATCACTTCAAGAGCCCAGTATAAAATTTCCCCGATGTGCTTAGTGTTCTATAAGAGATATATATGAGACAAGTATCAAAAGATTCTTTACTGGCCACTTAATAATTGACCACTTATAACTGAGGCAGAACATCAGGCTACACAGAGCACTAGTTTGATTAATTTTATCAATTTAAGCTTTAGAACATTCTACTGATCTGCAGTAAAATAAGTTAAAAATAAGTTTAAAATCAGGCAAAACCTGTGTTCTTTCCAGGTCAAGAGTCTGGCACATGAAAGTTAAGGTCAAGAATATGTCAATGAAAATACTGTGCCACACAAACCCACTGCCTTAACTTCTCGTATCTTTTCTGAGGACTTCAAATGCAAACATGTGTTTTGACATGATATACAGAATCTGTTACAGCATTTGCTTATGTCAAGTTCTAAACCATATGGTTCATCTATTAAAATGGGCTTTAATAAGAGTAGTGATTTTATAACAAGTTATGCAATTATTTCATAGGCCATCCCAAATGGTTAAAACATGTTTTACTATTCAGACTCAGGAGGCTTGTGAGGTCTCAGTAATTAAAGCTACTTGTAAAACTACTGATTGTAAACAGTGACCATCAAAACCCCTTCTATTCTTTTAATTAAAGATTATAAACAATAACCTCCGTGAAATGAAAATGCTCATATACAAAACTTCACATTTTAAATAATTCAAAATAACATCAGCAGTATGTGCAGCAAATTACAAAGAGCGGAGTAACAGAAAAAAAATACGTGGAACAAGAATCCACTGTTGGCAGATATGGAAGAGAAAGTTTCCCCTCTCCCCACTCCTTTCCCTCCAAAAATACATACCTGCTGAATGTGCCTACTAGCTCGTTTCTGAGGTTGGTAGATAAGCCAAGTATACAGGACTGGATCAACATTAATTGCTAACCCTTGTACACTGGATAAGAGCACTGCACCTACACATCATAGGAAAGAGAAGAAAATGTAAATTATCTCCATATATGTATTCATTTTTTGTGCACACAAATCATCTTTGATGCAGACTTTTGTTTGGATTGGATTTACATATATATTTCTTTTAAATTCCAATCAAGAGTAATAATTAAAATATAAAGCTCAATAACTTCTTCAAAGTGAGAAACTTGCCAGCACTGCCAGTGTTATGGACACACACAAATAACAAATGTAGAGAATTGCATTTTGATTTTGCTTATTAGCGTTTTTTGCCAAGAAAAATACTTGTTTTCACAAAGTTGCATGTGTAACTGAATACACACAACACCTTTCCTCAGATTCTCAGCCAACCATAACATTATGCAAGACAGGAGTCAATGAGACCCTTGACAGAAAGAGAAGAATATAATGCATAACTCTCCCCAACCTCAGTAAAGAAAAACTTGCCTAGGACAGTAGGTTCTTTTAGTGAAGACAGCTCTAACTTAGATGCCTGTTCTGCCCTAAGCTGCTCAGAAAAACATTTTTCATGTAAATGTGGTCACGCATATTCTTTAGTGGACTAGTTAGGTAAAAATAAGGCAAATTTTTGAGTTTTGCTAACATTGGAAGTCTCAGTACCGTAAGATCTTCATATTTTGTCCTGCTTTACAATATATCATATTTTCTTTAAATCTCAATTTTGAAGTCGTATGATGGCAAGATAGGACTACTATGTCTTAATTTCTTAAAAGTAAACTTCTTAATTTTCTTATGCTTTTGAAGAAAAACTTCCATGGGAAAGCATGGCTCAAAGTAGGTGAAAAAGTAGTCGAAAAAGTGGGCGAAAAAGTGTTCTCAGTATCCAGAAATCTGAGCATACACTTCAAGTCAAGCACACTAAGATCTAACTCATGAAGCACTATATCCTGCATTAAAAATCTGATGACGTATTAGTGAGACTTTTGTTATGATAGTACAGATACCTATTACAAAGCTGTAAAATTCAGAAACAAATGGATAAATATAATGCAAAGTTATCAATTACATTAGAAAGGCGTAGCAAGTAGTAACAGCCAGTTATCTTTTCACATAAGTTTTGCAATTTCATTACAAATAAATAAATGAAATAAATAACAAAATAAATTCAAAACAAATTCTGGCTACTGGAAGGTCCTCGCACCAAGTTCTAGAGAATGACAGTACTTCTGTAATTCAAAGAATCATAGCTCCTAAAGCAATATATAACATATTTACTCTGTAGAATACAATATAATTATGCAGCAATCTGAATTTAATAATAAATTCAAATAAACACAGAAAGCTTGTCACACAATTGAAGGTACTTTCCAAAAACCAGCAAAAAACATATGCCTGAGAGCAAGTAATACATCATCAAAATTGTGATTAGGGGAGGAAAAAATTATGAGTTTATTGTATATCACAACATTTTCAACCCAGCTGAATTCTAAATGGTAGAAGACCTACCAACTCGGGGCGACGCAAGCAAAGCCTGATGAGTTCAGTGGCAAAACGGCAGTCAAGAAATACACAAAGATAAATCATCTGCTTAGCACAGGCTTGGAGCTGGAACACACACTGTGAGGAACTCCTATACACAGATGAGTCTGTGTGATCTGATGGTTTTAAATGTCAGTAATAAACCTTAGAAATAAATCTGCAATTTAAGGCAAAGCCGACGTCAAGCACAAAGTAAATGGGTAACGTGTAAGTAAGAAGAGCAGTGAATGTGCCTTGCGGCAGGATCTGGAGAAGACTGAAAAAAGGAAGCAGAAGGTAACAGAGGACTGATAAAGTACATGCTACAATCATTAGCTTTTATAAGATACTTGGAAGCCAAAATAAGAGAATCCTGCATCTTTAAGAGATACGGCCTGTTGTCAGCAATACTTAATGAAAGGTTTAATGTCTATGTGATATGACAAGTGGGAGTCAGAGACCTCCCAAAGAGTGAGGAATAAAGTCAGCCTACAGGCAAAGTCAACAAAAACCCCGTATTTATAACAGACTCCTGGAAGGGGGTTAGGGGAGGGAAGTGTTACTGTAGCACATGATGCTACTTACTCTATTTAGTTCCTCATTTACTGCAAAAAATTAGTTACAACTAAAAATTTCAATACAATTAAGTCACACTTTGAACTGAAACTATCTTTTCACTCCAGTGAAGCTACACTAGCACAATCCCTTAAAACTCTAAAGGTAGAGCAAAGAGCAAAATAGTTGATTTTTCCAGTTGTCTTTTGTTCTTGATAGCTTGCGTTTGGGACAGAAAAAAAAACAACAAACAAAACAGCAAACCCACAAAAAAACCCAGTACAAGTACTCAGATAAGCAATTACATTATGTGCCTTTCAATTTGACTGTCAGGTAACTTTGGCCTCCTAGTGAGCCACTTCCATCACACTGAATTAGTGAAATTTACTGCTGTATTTGCTGCTCAGCCACTATATTCAAAGAACAGTTTAATTCACCTACGTAAAGTTTTCTGTGTAACAGCTTTCTTCAAAATAACTACATACTCAAAGAAAAGGTTCTCAGATTTGCCTTGCCCTTCCCCCTCCCCTCCCCTTAAACTCATGTTTTCATGCCAAGAAATAAAAATCCCCCCCTCAGTTTTCAACGAAGATCTCACTGATGCGAGGACCAAGCTGTAAGTTGGCAGCAGACTCCTTACACGTCTAAGGAAAAAAAAATTAATTGCTATTTTGTCTCTGTCAAAATGCAATGCTTGAGATTCCTGGATTTCATTAAGACTGCGGTGAACTTTCTTTTCTCCCCTCCACTTTTCTCCCTTTAATTAAATTTATATTTCAGAAAAAAACAGACCTTAGCCTCATACCATACTGGGTTTCGTTTCCAGATCCCAGTTCTTGCCAGAGTTATCTATTACATCTATCTAGCAAATGATTTGAAAAATAAGAATTGAACCCAACACTGCATAATCTTTGAACATTTGAGAATTTCCGCAAAGTCATGGTGTCATTTGCACGGTGCAGTTTAGGCAAATAATTTCCTTCCTCCCCAACTTTCCTATCTCTCTCCTGAAGGAGCGAACCGAGGGGAGGCTGCAGGCACCAGTGGAGGAGGAGGAGGAGGAGGAGAAGCAGGAGGCAGCAGAGCACAGCTGTGCTTGGCACTCTCATCCTTCCTAGCAAGCCTCCTTTGCTGATGACAGCTGCAGCAACAGCACTCGTCTTCCCATGGGACCAGGAGGCCCACAGAGGATAGATAACCTGCCATCTCCTGCATTTGGGTTGGCTCTGCCACCACCTCCTCCCCACCTTGAGCGCTGAGGAAGACTGCTGAAGGAGAGGGGTCGCTAGCCTGGGGCTCTATACCCTCTCCTTCAAAAGGGAAATTCATGCACATGATACATGGGACAAAAAGGGAATAGGGTACACTTCTGGCAAGGTGGAAGAGGACACCTGGGGGAAGCATCTGCAGAGAAGAGACCCGAGATAAGGCAGGAGGGGTGGAATGGAGCAGAGTCGAGCAGCAGAGCCGTGGTGCTGGTGCTGAGGGACGCCCAGCAGCAATTAGAAAAAAAGGGAAAGAGCTTTGAATATCTCAGAGAGGGACAAAAAGGATGAAGGCAGCAGGATGGTGAAAGAGGACGGCAGAGGTGAATGAGTGCTTTGGGAAGAAGGGAGGTTAGCAACATTTGGCAAAAACCAGCTGTCTTTTGGAAATGTAAGAGCTTTGTGAAAGAGTAAACTGCATTACTGAGTCACTCCCAACGTTTTGGTGAAAAAGACTAACTAGGAAAAGCAGGCAATCATAGCTCAGTCATAAATTTACTTATTGTGATGAAACACTTAACACAACAACAAAATACTCTGAGGCACTAGACACTGAGAAGCAGACTTGCTATTTATGTGCAGAAAAATGTATTTTACCTCTACAACAATGAAGGATCACCTTGGCAGAATTCTTTCTAAATTCTGCTGTGTATGCAGTAACCAAACACATCTACATTGCTATTTCCAGTAAAAGCTTTCAGTAAGACATTTTACATATTCACCTATAAAATGAACTGAAAAACCTATACAGTTAACTGAAGTTTAAGTTATAGTTAATGCACACTTTTTACTGGGGAGGGATCACAAATATGACCAAAGGGAATGATCTACAAAAAAACTAATTCTGACAAGTTTTGTTTATTTTTAGCAACTAGGTAACTAAAGAAAACATTACATCATCTTGCTATATTAACAGCACCGTGAATTATTTTAGCATTGAGGTTATGACTCCTAGATGTCCCAGGACATGTGAATGATAAGCAGGTGCTGATACAGGTTGAGTTAGCATCATTAATTTATTATCCAATCATTTTTAAAGAAAACAGAAATAATCTTTTTACTCAGTATCTTACTGTTTTAAAGGGCATTTCCACTAAAGCATATTATAAAAATGTAGATCTGCATATTACACCCAATTGAAGAGCTCTTTTTTAGAAAAGTATATAGGAAATTAGTTCTTTCTGCTAGTTGACTCAGAACAGATGCATTGTAAATCACTAAATGTGGAAACATCGAACTCTTGTTTAATTTTAGTCTGGGAGTCAACTGAGGGAAAAAGAGTGCTCTTTACTACTCTGCTTACTGCCAAAATGGCTCGCTTACCCACATTCCAAACAGGCTTTACCAATTAGCTATCCTATGGCACCACAACCATTTGCAGTCACATCCCAAGCTGAAGAATGAGAGTTGAAGTAGGAGTTAGAATTCGCAGTTACACAGCATAAAAATGAAACATGCAACCCCTTTTAGTCCACTTTGGAATATCAGAGACAAACCAATATGATTGTCTTGCAAAATAAACACTTATCTAATAGACAGAGTCCTGCATTTCATCCTGAATTGCCGAGTCAGACAAGGGAAAGATATTCCAAGCTACATCAAAGTTTATGTGACTGTGAAAAATTATTTTTGCATTATACGAGCTATGATAAGTTAATACATTTTGCCTAACTACTGAAATACATGTCTGCGGGCCTCCCTATTCAAGGTTGAACTTGAATGATTACAGATGGCCTTTTATGTAAACATTATCACAATTTTATCTCAGAGAAAGATCTCCAAGTCTACTGTACTTTCATATAGTTTTATGTTCACCAAAGGCTTAGAAGAACTCCAAGGTCAATTAGTTTAGTTGCTTAGACCAATATTAGAATATTTCATTAAAACATAAGTAGAGGGAGAACATTTTCTCATGAATTAAGTACTTTTATCAAACACAGTTCCTTCATACAACAGTTAGTCTTGCTCAAGCATACACACCCCATAACATTTTAACACTATTCCTTTTTTCTAAAAAAAAAAGCTTTTGATCTTTGGAAACATTCAGTAAAAATGTACTTTTACTGCTATCATGATCTTGTAACTCTCTTACTGAGATTTATAGCAGAAAAGCATTAAGTGCTGAAACAAAAGAGGTCAGCATCATTATTTTTATTTCAAAAATAAAGAGAGGCAGAAAAATGAAATTATTAAATCACACAGCAGGACCCAGGGGTAGAATTCAGATGTTAAAGTAACGTTCCACAACTAAGTACCTACTGTAACTAGTAGCAAAAATAAATTTAGGGTTTGACTTGTGTCAATCATAAGTCTAAATCACACAAGCCTAACTTTAATTGGATGTTCTTATAAGCTATCATTATGGTTAAAGAAACATCCTATCTCCATTAATATACTTACCCAAATAGTAAAAAATGCTGAATTATGGAATTATAGTGTTATAGACAAAGATGTAAGACAATGAGCTGATACATGAAACTGCTGAATACATTGGTTATCACAAAGGGCTGTTCTTTGGGCAAAATTTTTCTAAAATACAAGGAGCCACATTTCCGCAAATCAATCTAAAGCAAGGAGTGGAGAACAAACCTCAGTTACTTCATACCATCTCTGCCCTTTCATGGTAAGAATCTGTTAGAGGCCATTTAGCATTTTGTCTTTCTTACTGAGGAAGGACATTCCGGCATGCTGAGATGCAAGTTTTCACAAAAATGCTAGAATATTCTTATTTAACTTGCTTGCTATATGTTCTTGAAACAAAAAGTATCTTGAAAGGCTGCTTTGTTTTCCAAAATTCATTTCAGCAATAGTTTAATTTCCTTTAGAGAATACACTGATATGGGTTTATGGAAACAATTTAATAGGCAATAACAATGAAGAAAAATAGGAAATGTGTAGGCAGCTGCAGAATACAGAAATGTCCACTTTGTTTGGATGATTACTGAATCGTCTCTATGAAAACATAACAGCAATATTCCTATCCTAAGCTCCATAGCACCTCTTCCCAATTTCTAGGTTTTTTAATGCAAGAAGATCTCATTCAAGTATCATTTCCTCATGTTCACTTTTAGATTCTATTTATATATTTAACCATCACACTTCCTATTCTGTAAATATAAGGAGAATGAGGAGCTCTAAATTCATCTGAAAGAAAGGACTATACAGACAGGAAGCAAGGATATATTATAATGACTTCAAAACCACATTGTCAGTGAGTGAATAAAATTATATGAACATTTTATAAAACATGAAGCATTTTATTAATTCAAAAAAAAAAAAGAGGGGAGAGAAATACAATGCTCAAGTTGCCCAGGGAGTAACATTTCCACTCAGAAAATGCAGTGTGGCCCAAATGGACTGGTACTGGAGACAGCACTATGCAAGTGGGCATTCAGAAGCCCAGTATTGCTTACAACTACTTCAGTTTACAAAGTTATCTGCCAGAGTCTAGTCCCTTTGTCCTTTCTCCCCCTAAAGTCTCACAAGAAGACATAACATTTGATGTTATAAATCTGATCGCCAATCTGACTCTAGGTCCATAGACTCTGTTTATTATGAAACCTCATGGATAAGATGTGCTCTGCAAGCGTCGTGATACTTTCACATATAAGAGAGTTAGCTCCCAGGCTACCAACAGTTCTACCTCTGTATCTGACACCACCACAGCTACATGTATGACAAGGATTACTTAGACCTCTAACTAATGCCATAAACTACATGAACTTGATCATACCTGGCCAGGTTTTCGAAATTCTAACAAAGGTTTGACAAGGGTTTGTCAGGAAGTGTAGTGAAAGGACAAGGGGCAACAGTTTTAAATTGGAAGAAGAGAGATTTAGATTAGATACTAGAAAGAAATTCTTTACGGTGAGGGTGGTGAGACACTGGAACAGGTTGCCCAGGGAAGTCATGGATGCCCCATCCCTGAAGGTGTTCAAGGCCAGGCTGGATGGGGCTTTGAGCAACCTCGTCTGGTGGGAGGTGTCCCTGCCCATGGCAGGGGGGTTGGAACTAGATGATCTTTAAGGTCCCTTCCAACCCAAACCATTCTATGATTCTATGAATTTCAGCTTGTTTTGCTCTGTGACAAAAAAACTCAAATACGTGTTGTAATTTCGAGGTTGTTCCTTTTCATTTTCCATATGGAACCTGTACAACTCACTCTTACGGGTCGAGAGGAGACTGTAGATTCCATTGAAGTAAAAAGTTGCTTGGTGTTCTGAAGAAACTATGAGGCAGTTTTCCAATTTTTTGTTTGCTCTACTTGGCTGAGAACTCCTCGATCCTATTTTAAAGGCGGTGGTGGCTATTCTTCAGATTACAAGGACTTTTAGTCTCACTTGTAAAATACAGTAATTCCATAGAATGGATTTCTGATGAACTACTGAAAACAGACATCTTCACGGACTAGGAGTAAAAAATTCATATGTGTATTTATTATTAAACAAGAATTTTGCTAATTCCTCTATTCAATGTTCTGAGATTAGAAATGAGAGAAGTAGGGCAACAAATCCCTCCTTTTATTTGATCTCAGGATCAAGTCTATTACTACTTTTGGATCGTATTCTACTCTGCAACTAAAATGTGAACAAAGTTTATTATAAATTAAGAAATACTATGGCTCAAACTTAGTGTTCTCCTAAGAAATCAACATGCATAAGGACAAAGGAGACTTGTTATGTAGTCTACTGGAATTCCTTACACAAATTCCACAAGGCGTTTCACCAAAGCTTTTAAAGAAATTATGCTACCTATAATGGACAGGAAAGGAAGTTAAATAGACAAATAATTCAAGATTCGATCAATCATTTAGGAGAAAAGAAACAGTGACAAAAAAAAATATGCTGATTTTCACTATGGAAGAAGGCAGAGCTGCCCAAGACACTCCAGGAGACTAATGTGGTGACCAAGTCTGCTGAGCTACTCACTGTAACCAACAACAGGGCTGACTCCCAAAGCATCCCATCTAATTCAATACAGATAAACATACTTTTCCTACTGGTATTGCTGCCCCATATCTTGACTTTACATGTAAAATAATAACTGATCTGACTGCTTTGACTCAGAAAACAAGATTTCTGTTTATTCTAGAAAAGTGCTAGCTCAACGTTCAGTAGGAAGGAAGGAACAGGCAATAAAACAAAAAATCATTTGTATCACTGCACAAATCCATTGTGTACACAGATACCGAGAACAGTGCATGCAGCTACAGTCAGGTCAGTCAAAAGGGTCAGTTTTAAGCATTCAAACCTGGAAACTTCTGTTTCACAATACTGTTCATTCAGTATTTATGCTCCCTGATTCATTCTATGCTCCATGCCAAAAGTATTCTACATTCTCCAAATCCCACGGCAGAGAGCACAGAAATAAAAATGTATACACATGTGTATCTTGAATTTCGCTTACTGGTTAAGTAATTCTCTTTTCATTGTTAAATGATTGCCTATTTACTGTAGTCAACTCCAAAGTAAACGAGTTTTGAACAACTCCAGGTCCAAACCACCTGGATA
>BJBW01017458.1:3494-17785 GCA_004320125.1 Scolopax mira
CCACAAAGATGATTAAGGGCCTGGAGCATCTCTCTCATGAGGAGAGGCTGAGGGACTTGGGTCTTTTTAGTCTTGAGAAGACTGGGTGCATGCCAGCCCCCGCTCCAGCCACAGGAGAAGGAGCCGGACCGGGGGGGTCCGTGGCCCATTATGGGGAGGGGTGTGGAGCAAAACAGCACGATGTGTGTGTGTGGGGGGGCTCTGCTGCGCACCCGCGACCCCTCCGGGGCCTCCGCGGGCTGCGCCGCTCTGCGCTCCCCTGCGCGGGGCTGCAGCACCCTCGTGTGGCTGCGGGGGGACCCGGCTCCCTCCGACCCGGGCCCCCCAACCCGGGGGCTGGCTGGCCTGGGAGCGGTGGGCAGGCCCCGGGGAGGGGGGCTTGGGGTGTTTAGGACGGAGGATGAAGGGAATGGATGGATGGATGGTGGGTACCAATGCTTGGGAAGTGGGTTGAGGAGGAGCCTCATGTCTGTCCCTGCACCCATAACCTCTCTGGAGCAGGCAGTTGTGATGCTCGGTCGCATTCAGGCTGAATGTTTATAAATTCTGCCCCTCTACTCTGCACTTGTGAGACCCCCACCTGGAGTACTGTGTCCAACTTTGGAGTCCTCAACACAGGAAGGACATGGATCTGTTGGAACGGGTCCAGCGGGGGGCCATGAGGATGATCAGAGGGATGGAGCACCTCTCCTATGAAGACAGGCTGAGAGAGCTGGGATTGTTTAGCCTGGAGAAGAGAAGACTCCACAGAGACCTTATAGCAGCCTTTCAATATCTGATGAGAGCTGGGGAGGGACTCTGTGTCAGGAAGTGCAGTGACAGGACGAGGGGCAATGGTTTTAAATTGGAAGAGGGGAGATTTCGATTAGATACTAGGAAGAAATTCTTTGCTGTGAGGGTGGTGAGACCCTGGAACAGGTTGTCCAGAGAAGCTGTGGCTGCCCCATCCCTGGAGGGGTTCAAGACCAGGCTAGATGGGACTTTGAGCAACCTGGTCTGGTGAGAAGTGTCCCTGCCCAGGGCAGGGGGATTGGAACTAGATGATCTTTAAGGTCCTTTCCAACCCAAACCATTCTATGATTCTATGAAATACTTAAAGGGAAGGTGTCAAGAGGATGGTACTGGTCTTTTTTTCAGTGGTGCCCAGGACAAGAGGAAATGAGCACAAACTTGAAGAAGTTCCACCTAAACTAAACATGAGGTGGCACCTCTTTACTGTGAGGGTGGCAGAGCCCTGGAACAGGCTGCCCAGGGAGGTGGTGGAGTCTCCATCTCTGGAGACATTCAAAACCCACCTGGACAAGTTCCTGTGCAACCTGCTCTGGGTGGACCTCCTTTGGCAGGGGGTTGGACTAGATGATTTCCAGAGGTCCCTTCCAATCCCACGTGGTTCTGTGATTCACAGAACCACTGATTCTTCCTTGGCTTTCTAAGGAACTACAGAAGGAACCTTTACTTCCTTCCTCCTTCCCAAATTATTACAGAGCATTTACACCCCTGGGGAGGGCTATCACCTAGCTTCTCAAAAGCTTTGCTGCTGCCTTAAATTGAGTCTTTCTGGGGTTTGGAAAGAAGTAACAGTGAGCAAAATATCAGCTGTGGGGTGGAGATGTTTGTCTAAAACGGAACACAGTTTGGGGTGACCGCTGCATCCCACAGGACAGGAGGGGCTCAGCTGCTGGGGGTAACATGTTGCTGTCACATGTACGTGTGTTTCTGCAGCTCATCGGTGGTGTCAGCAGGACTCGGAGGGTCTCCAGCCCTTCCTGTTGCCACCAGAGGGAGAAGGGCTGAGCGCAAGGGTAGCGGGAGAGGAGGAAGCTGTAACCACTAGATGTCTGTGTCACTCGTTCTGGATGGGGAGAACCAGGCTGGCATCCCTGGAAAATGTGAGCTCTGTTTTGTCTCGCTGCCGTGGCAGCCGATGCTGATGACAATACAAAATTGTTGTCACTAAAATATTACACGGGCAAATTTCAGCTTTTCAGTGCTCAGAAAGCCACACGCAAGCGTTGGGCTGTGGGGCCAGAAACGAGGAAAGGGTGGGGGGACACAGTGAGGTCCTCCCATCAGCTGGGACTTGCCCTTTGGGAGTTCAGCTGGTTGAAGAACCACTGCTTTGAGGAGGGAAATACAATTTGCAAATGATGTTCTTGCAACCTTCCCCTCCTTCCCCTCCAGCACCTGAAGTTGTGGTGTGTGCCTGGCTGTGCCTGCAGTGAATCTCCTTATTTCTCTGGTGACTCCAACTCTCCAAGCAGGTCCAGACCTCCACATTGCCCACTTCCATCTCCCAGGGCTGTGTGATAACTTTCCTGTGGTCTCTGTTGGGACCACTGATGAGCGCTTGTCCCAGGAGGATGGGATGTCTGCAACAGACACTCATCCCTGATGTCTGTGGAGCATCAATTAGTGCTTCCACCCCCAATTACAGTGCTGGATTTGACCTGATAATTTAGCAGCAAGAGGCTCTGCTTGTGGATCCATCCCATCTTAGCTCATTACCTTGCTGCTGGGGAGAAATATGGGTGCTGTTCCCAAGGCTGTGGGTGTGAATTGGGACCAGCATTAATGTGAGCCGCTGCTTTGTGGAGAATTTTGAGCTGCCCAGGGTAGAATTTGTAAGCTCTGCCACTCCCAGGGGGATTTTGGAGAGGAAAAGCAAGCCTCTTCCCTGATACCTCTTCCTCAACAACCCACGCTCATCATCCCAGAATGGAATGAGATGGATCTGCCAAGGCCCTGCAATTAGCTGTTATGACCTCTGTTAAGCTGTTTTCCATGTCCCTTGAGTTTCCCCCATCTCTGGGCATCAGCTCAAGGGTCCCCAAGCCAGAGAGAAGCCCAGTAGCTCTGCTGCAAGAGTCCATCCCAGCCTCAACACTGGGCTGGGAGAGACTCCAATGGGCCTCAACACACTCCACCCTTGCCCCTGCCCCTCTCCCAAAGCGTGTGGACCACTTGCTGTTTGGGAGTCTGAGATGAAATCCAGTTCTCAGAGAGAAGCTGAGAGGTGCCACCATCACACAAGGTGAAGGTGGCTGGATCCCGGTTCTTGTCCCCTTGCCCGGGGCAGTTGGTTCCCTTACCCACGCTCCTTGTCCAAGGCAGGTGGGGAAACCACAGAGACCAGCAAGGAAAGAGCCACATCCCTGTCACGTGCACAGACACGCCTCTACTCAGTAAAATATTTATTCCTCCATTATTTCACAAGAGTTGTTTTTACAAAAACCTTACAAAAATTTCCAAAACACAGACATGCAGAAGGAAAAAAAAAAATATCCACTGTGGATCTTGTTACAAGTAATTGAAATGTACAAATAAAAGAGCGAGAGGGAGCTTAGATTACAATAATCCCTCTGTCCTGCTACCCCTCTGTGGGTGCAATTTGTATCTTGTCTGGGTGAGGATCCAGCATTGACTGACAAGCTGCAATAAGCTGCCAAGAGCACGGCAGAGGAGGGGCCCTAAGATTAGGAGCGAATGTTTTCAAATATATATATACATATAGATATTTAGTGAAGAAATATTTATTCCCTGCTTTTTTTAGGTTTACAGAAACGGCATCTGCAAACTATTAAATGGGTTTATTTTCATTAATGCTCTCAAAGAGGCAGCGACATTTATATCCCTGTGGTTTCATCTTGTATAACTGAAAAAAGAGCCCTGTGCTTTCCATGGGAATAGGACCCCCCCAGCCCCATCCTCCTGCCCCAAGCGATGTTTCTCATGACGGATGATTTGATCTGCAGTGGCTCCCTCCTCCCCCTGGCCTGGCACGTCTCAGCTTTTGTCAGGTCTCTGTGCGTTCTTTTGCTACGTTCTGGGGAGTTGTGTGCTCCCCTTCTGGCATGGCAAATGGGGGGGGATATCAGCCCTGGAGATAAGGGTGGGGGGCACAGGATGGATGTTTAGGGTGACTTTGCTCCCTGGATGGGGTGGGCAGTGTTGGTCAGGCTGTGCCCGCTCCCTGTCCACTGTGCTTGAGGGAGGAGGTGGCTGTTCCCAACTCGGGGTCTGCATTGAGTAGAGCAGAGAAAGCCAGGACTGGAGGGACCGGTTCACCCCCACCCCAGCCAGAGGAGATGTGCTCCTCTCCTGGTTCTCTCATCAGGTCTCCAGCTCTGGATCCTGGTGCTGGGTGAGTCACACCACCAGGGGTGAAGCTGAGCGTCCTGGTGTCGCAGGTGTGTGGTACCACATGAGGCTGCAGGGAGAGCTCCAGTGGGAAAGGGAGAGGATGCTCCTGGGAGTGCTGGGGACATTTTCAACCTTGGTGTTACACGCTGGAGGATGTTTATCTGGAGGAAGCACTTTAGCAATCGCTGTGTTCATCCTCGGATCTACTGCTACAGTCCTCAGTGGGGCTAAGCCCTTCTAGGCAAGTAGGGCTGGTGCCTTCTCCATCCAAGCCACCCATCTGAGCTGGTGGTGTCCCTGTGCTTGGCTGGGGGCTCTTTGCAGTGGGTGAGGAAAGGGTGGTCTGGCTTCCAGAGGAGTTTTTCTATAGGGTGAAAACCCCATGAATCCAGACCATGCCCGATTGCTGTGGTATTGGCAGGGGAAGGTGGAAGGTGCGTCTCTCTGTGGCTTAGTCCCATGGGCAAAGGACTGGGGTGGCGTTAGCCCAGGGCAAGCTTGCCCACCCTGTGTCCATCCCCCCTGCACATCCCACCTTGCAACCTCATTAGGCTGCACGGCAGGGTGGGATGAGGGGGGAAACCATTTCCTTTCTGCAAAACCAAAAAAGCCCACCCCCATGGCGTCACCGGCCCCAGACCCCCGCACACATCTGCGGAGCTGCCGACGGGGAGGCTGTGCCTCCGGAAGGCGAAGCCTGCTCTGCCGTTGGCACGAAGCGCTGGGAGCCGCCTACTCAGCTGAAACCCAACAGCTTTTTCCAATTTTCTCTTTCCCTGGGATGGTTCAATGACCTGGGGCTCTGTGGAATCGCTGGCAAACCCCCCCGAGGCAGGGCAGTGGTGCCTCTTTGGGAACTGGCGATGATCCCCCCAGCTCATGGGAGACCTCGTAGCCTCTGAGTGAGTCTGTTGAGATGTTCCAGCCCTCCTTGCCCCTCTGGGGAAGGGACAAAGCCTGATGCCATTGCCATAGGCAGCTCCTAAACGCAGGCAGCATGGTGCAGGGGGCTGGCTGGGGCAGGGATGAGTTGTTGGCTTCCCAAAGTCTTTCCCAAGCTCCTGGCTGGGGATGCACAAAGAGGTGAACGCACGGGTCTGTTTCGGCACACGTGGTTGAGTGCCGCGAGCTGCAGCCCAACAGAAAGGGGGGCTCATGGTCCTCCCACCGCCGCATGCTGTCCCTGCGGGAGGAGAAGACCCAATAACTCTTTGGCTCTCTGGGCGAGATACCCAAATTGGTCAAATCCAATAGTCCAAGTTCCTTCCATGTTTGGAAGCAAATTCTTGTTCCCTTGGCAAGTCTGTTTGTCCTCGAAGAGCGCGTGGGGGGTATGTGTGTGTATATATAGCCTTTATTATAAGGGTGTGCGGAAAAGCAAGTTTCTAACCAAGTTTGCTCCATATGTGGCTATAATTATGTGCCACTTCGGCCTGGGACTGACTCTACCTTCAAAAGGGAAGAGAGGAGGAAAGGAGAGGTGCTGAGACATTGGAAGAGTGGCATGTAGATTGAGCAGGCGGTGGGTTCGTCCTGGGCCGGCACAGGAGCTCCACGCTGTATCCTGGATGAGGCCACCGGGTGGGCTTTGCCCTGGTCAGTTCACGGTCGGCACCTGGTTCTGATGGAGGCTGAACTCTTTGGCTTTGAGGCGAAGGCTGGCGATGCTGTTGGCCATGTTCACCCCTTGGGTGGGCGTCGCGGTCCCGCTGGAGCTGTAGGAGGGCACAGTGCTGCTGGGAGGGAGCAGGGGAGGAATGAGGCATGGCCCACGGAGGAGTCCCCGTGCCGGCTTCCCAGGTCAGACTGGCCGTTCCCTCTTAAACATCTCCCACAAGAGCAGTCAAGGCTTCAGCATTTTTATGTGGCTGGATGCATGTGGGAACTCTTCAAACTATGCACCAGGAGGCCCTGCCTTGAGCTTTTGGATGAGGTGGCTGGATGCAGAGAGCTGGGAACCAGAAGGGACCTATGCCACCTCCCTTGCCAAGATGTGGGAAGGGTCAGCACAAGGGCAAACGAATCCCTTGCGACGACCAGGGCCCACGCTCTGGCCTCAAAATGCATGGAGGCAGGGAAGCCTGCTCAGCGGTGGGCAGGGGATGCTCGGATGGGGCCGAAACAGATTCCCAAAGCAAAGCTGGAAAAGCTCCTCTCAGGCCTGTAAACTCCCCATGTCCTCAACAGCATTACAGAACTGCACTGCCATGGGAGTGGGATGGTTCCTAGGCAACCTGTCCCATGGCCAACTCCTCCCCAGCTCCTCCAGAGCCTGCACCTACCTGTACGGGGAGGTGCTGGTCCAGGAGAGATACTCTGGGGTCAGTGCGGTGGGGCGTGGAGCCATGGGCTGCTCAATGGCTGCTTCTTGGCTGTAGGATTTGAGGAGTGATGCTGATCTGTTGGCCAACATCGCCCTCTCGTTACGGCGGAACTTGGCCCTCCGGTTCTGAAACCAGACCTGCAAGGGGAGGGAAGGTGGTCAGAGGGAATTTGGTATGAGCAGGGATGTCCCAAACCCCTGTCCTACCAATCGTGGTCATGTGCAGGATGAAAGGAGAGAGGGGACAATCCCTGCTCTCACCTGAAGACAAGGCAGAGGGTGTTGTTTTCTCTCCCACACAAACCTTCCTCACCTGAACTCTTGCCTCACTGAGGTTGACCCTTCTTGCCAGCTCCTCCCGCACGAAGGCATCGGGGTAGTGCGTCCTCTCGAAGACCCTCTCCAGCGCCTGCAGTTGGCTGCTGTTGAAGGTGGTGCGGTTCCTCCTCTGCTTCTTCTTTCTCTTGGCTGCCCCACGGCTTGGGCTCAGGCTCTCACCTGCAGGGAAAGTACAGAAGAGGCCACAGTGACCAGGCTGGGCTCGAGCCTTCCTGAGGGTCTACACTGCCCTGCTCCATACCCTGCTCCATGCAGCCACTCTGTGGGGAGCAGCCTACAAGCAACCTGGTGGTCTCCATGAGAAGCAAAACCTATTTCAGGAGCTGCCGGAGCTTAGTGTTAAACCCAACATTTGCAAAGACCTGTGGTGGTTTCTCATCTGGCTAAAAACACCAGGACCTGATTTTGAATGCCGGTCTCAGTGGATTCTGGGGCAGCACGTGACCCAAACTCTGGGACTGCATCTCAGAGCCCCCCCACAGTGGGGACATGTCCATGGAGTATCTCAGGCTTGGCTCTCGCTAAGGGTTTAGGTCAAGCTTTCATGGACGAAATGGATGGAAATTCAACACCAAAACATCTCCAAGACCTGGGGCTCAGGTCTCCTCTCCAGCACCCTCTGAAGGCCCAGCTGTGGCATGTCCCCAAGGTGACACAGGACTGCAGCCGAGCATCTGCTCATCCAACCCTGTTCTTCAGAGCTAGGAGTGAACACCACTGCGTCTCGCAGAGCTCAGCCTCCGCAGTGTTTATTTCTGGCTTTGCTGGCTCATGGAAACATGAAGCTGAGGGTGTAGTTTGGTTTCTCAGTATTGATCTTGGGCTTTCAGCCAGGCTGAGATTAATCTCCTCTTTGTTACTAATATCATCAGTTTTAGGCAAGTTTATAAAGTCTTTTTTCTGAGATACCCAGTCAGCTGCCTGAAAAGCCTTCATAGGGAACACATCTCGCTATTGTTCTTCCCTATGGAGGTACTGGTTAATTATTCTTTCTGTTAATAAAGCATCTGGATCTAATCTGTACCTACTGGTGGGAAAGTATTTGGGAATTACTTGAAATGTTAATAGTTTTATGACATTCTGATTCATAGCAGGGTTATATTGGGGTTTTCTGCTCTATATCATTGCAGAGGCCATGATGGCAGAAATTACTGCTCTCTGAATATGCAAGAAATAAGTACTAGCTAATAAGCTGTGTTGATACTTATTAAATAGATGTGCAGCATTTTCAGATGATACTTGAGCAAGTAACAAAATCTACTGGAAGGGATATTAACTTTCCTGCTTCAAGCCACCACCAAGCTGTTGAGCAGGAAGAAACTATGTGTTCCAAGATCTTTAAGGCCAAAAAAAACCTTTTTGGACCTTAATTCCGAATAATCCAAGCCATGAAACCTCCACCAAAAAGTTTTCGATCAAGTTCCTGAAGTCCTTTTGTACCCGAGTATATCACTTTCAAGGGCTGTCTCATCCTGAGATGAGCCATCTTGACATGATCCAGAGAATGTCTGCTGTCCCCAATGTCTGCTGGAAGGTTGTCCCAGGAACTAATCACTTTCTTCCCAAGTAGGGGCCAAGCTTAGAGCTACTCCAGAGTTTTCTTGCACTCTTCTCTGGAAACCATGCTACTGACATGCCACCAACGGCATCCCAGTGCCCAATGTGAGCCAAGCCAGGGCACGTGGCAGAGGAAGGGTTATGTTTATTCCCATTGCTGGCAGTGACCTCCTGGAAAGAGCAGATGGCTCCTCTGGTGCTTTGCTGCAGCAAGGACCAGTGCAGTGCCAGACTGCGTGTCTCCAACACCCTGACCTGCTAGGGGATGAGGTGTTGGGCTGGGAGGAGATGTGGAGATGGGACCTGGACACCACCACCGGCCCCATTCCCCATCTCTCAGGCACATGCAGGGATGCTGCTTCACTTTGACCATGACAGGACCAAACTAAGACTGTGGGAAGGGGAGGAAAAGGAACTCCATCTGCCTCTCAGGGCCTCACTGCAGCCACTGGCATTTCTCTGGGTCTTTCATTGTGTTCTTTTGGACTTTGGTTGACCATTCCTTGGGCTGGAAGCAGCCCGTGTTCTTGTATCTGGGACACAGCCTTCTTGGCTGGGTAAAGACATGATGGTTGGCGCTTTGTCTGACATAGAGGGGTTTGAGGCCCTTTCCCCAGCCAGGAAACCACAGGCTGCCCTTCAATGCCGTTTGTGTTTAAAGGCTCACAAATAAAATTCTCCAGATTCCCTCCAGCCCTTGTTCCTCCAGCTTCAAATGTTCTGCCAGTCTCCGCTTTCCAGTTGCCCCTTTTAGTTAAACTCCTTTTTTGGTCCTGTTTTCCTTCAGCAAGCCTACGAGCCGCTGGATTAAAATACATGAAGCTCAGCCATGGTTGTCCCTGAGTTTTCTGGGAGCCTGGGACCAAAATGGGAACCACCAGGCTGGGAAGGAGCTACAGGATGTAACAGGGTGAGAGACATTTCCTTGCAGGTTTACAGCCACCCTGTAGGGTTTCTGAGGAAATTATAGATAAATTTGGTTCCAAAAGTGCTGTCGCCAAGGACACCCAGTGCCCCCCATTGAACCAACAACGATTTCAATAGAACCCTAGTAAATGTAAAATTAAAAGTTATAAACCCCTTTTAGTTTCATTCCTGACTTAAAATCTGTCTATAGGACTTTTCCATAAGTGATGGCTTCTCTCACTCACTCTAATTTGGCTGAAAGCAAGAAAGAGGAGGAAAAGTTTCTTAAATTAACTCTCAAATGAGCTCCTTAGGATCTGTCCCCCATTTCTCTCTGGTTTCTATCTCTCCAAACCCATGGAGGAAAGAGCTAAATGACCACAGGAGCTGAGAAGAGCTGAGAAATTCCTATGTGGGCCTGGCAGGTGTGCTGGGATGGAGATTTAAGACCGGATTTGGGTCAGGATGCACCAAGTGCTGGTGGTTCCGGGGTGTTTGGGGAGCTGCAAGCCCTGGGCCGTACCTGGGTTGGGACATATCTTTCAGCCCTTATTGCTGGTTTTAATGGAGGGACCTTCTCCTGCACCACAAAAACCTGTGGAGTGCTCCAGGGAGTTTCTCAGAGGATGCTGGCGGCCAAAACCCCTTCCCCACCTACTCACACCTCCCCTAAAACACGCTGCACCCCAGTGTAGCTCAGAGCTCCCCAGTGTTCCCCCAGAAACCTTTGCTTTTCAGCTCAATTATCTGCTATGTTCATTTTCCCACCCCATCTCCATACTGTGGGTGGCAGCTCTTTGCCTGGGGCTCCTGCCTGGGTCCCCTGCTCTGCTCGAGGATGAGCCTTGGTAACGTATTGACATCTTTTCCCCATTAGCTCAGGCATGGCAGGCTTGTGGGACTAGATAAATGCCACCCTAATTGCCGGCGGCGTGTGTCTGACAGGTTTACAGCGTGCAAAGTCGGGTTGGATCGCTTCTATCAAAGATGCTTTAATAACCCCAAATCAGCTTTCCTAAAATGAGCATTGCTCAGCGCTCTACAGCATCGGGAAGGGGATGGGCTGGGGCCCTGAAGACCCCCTGCCATCTCTCCACCACCCATCCGTGGGAATCGTGTTTAACCAGGTTCGCTGACACCTTGGTGGAGGAGTCAGACGCCAGTTCCCCACCCCGGTGGACTTCCAGGGATAAGAGTTTGTAGTTGCACAAAGTTAGAAACCAGCTCACGGCCGTCATTCTCTCACCACAGAGCGGAGCCTGGGGAGGGTACGGAGAAAGCCAAACCCTTGCCTTTGTCAGTTATAATTTGGGGGTTTCATTGGGGGACGGCTGGAGGCACCGGCTTGATTGTCCAACCCCAAGGTCAGAGGGGCTCCTGAGCCACCCCCCAGCCACCTTCCCCTTCGGTGTATTTATCTTCCACTGATTACAATTTCCGCTAAAGGAAGAAAAAATGCAGGGGAAGGGGGAAAACCAAGGGGATAACATTACTGAATAACAAAAGATGACATGAGGGGGAGGATGGGGAGAGGGAGGCGCAGGGGCTTTGCACGGAGAGGGATGGGCCCGATGTGCTTCACAAAAAGAGCCTTAAATTACCCCATGTCTTAGAAAGGACAAGAGTCTTTTCGGCGATGATGTGGATGAGTTTTGGGGTGCTGGATGCAGCCGGGGTAACCTCCAGCCTCCTCTCCACGATGCCCAACCTCAGGTGGTGCTGACTGCCTTATAGATGCCATGGGGTGCTGGGAGCCACCCCAAAAGCCTTCTCCATGCGGGAACACAGACACTGGCCAGCCTGGACTGTGCTGGCAAGCTGCCCTGCCGCCGGGAAATGGGAACAGACTGGTCCTGCCCCATTTGCAAAGGCGATGGCCCCGGGGTCAGGGCTGAGCTGGTTCAGCTGAACACCCCAAGCCCCCTCCTCCAGCTCTTGCCTTTTCCCTCCGTGCTTCCATTAGTTTTCCATAGGAAGGACTCGGCGGGTTTCAGCTGCCGAAGCCTGGGCGCTGGGCTTGCCAAGGGGGGGCCCCCACGCCGGCAGGGCCCCCAGCCTCCCGCCCAGCAGCCGCCGAGTGCTGTAAAGAGCTAATTTTCACTAGATTTCCACCGAGGCTTCGGCTTTGACTTACGACCTCCATTAGTGAGCGATAAACGACCTCCGTGCAGCTGCGATCCAGACCTAACCAGCGTCTAAAATCCCAGCCGCTCGCGTGCCTGAGCCCCGGGGACGGCGACGTCCCCAGCGAGGGATGCTCCAGTGGGGGTGGCTCACCCCTTGGGATGGCTTTTGGCCATGGGCTCAGTCTCCCATGATGGGGAGGGTCCCCTCTGGAAGCCCAGTTTTGGGGGTTTCTTTGCAAAATGCTCATCCCAGAGAGCACAATGTTCACCCCAGCACCGTCCCTGCGACCCACGCTCACCTTGGCCAGTTGCAGGCCTGTCTGTCCCCTGGGTGATGCTGCAACCCCCTCCCTGTGCACCACCGTGTCCTGGGATGGGTTTTGCTGGCTCCGGCTCTGCCCCTTGGCTTTGGGGTGTAAACACCCCCCTATTTCAGGAGTGGGGCGAGGAGGGAGTGAGTTCAACCCTCTCCTGCAAAAAAAACCCCAACAACCTGGGCTACATCTCTTCCAATGTGTTTCATTTTCCATTGCGCCGCAGACCCCAGAGCCCTGAGCAGTTTTCTGCCGTTAAATTATTTCACGCGTTCCATTTATTTGCGAGAAGTTTGCCAAAGACCTTTTAAGCTTTAAATTTTTCACCACCCCCCACCCCCAGCCAAATGATCGAATCTGCTGTACCCTTTACTTCCCTTCTCTGCCTGGAATGGCATTTCCACAATCCCCCCCCCCCTTTTTTTTTTTCCTCTTCTTGGGTATAATTTAAGGGTTGAAATAGCCTGGAGGGAATTAGCTGTAAATTCTTCCTAAGACAAATAAATTCAGCCCTCTAAGTTTCTACGTTTTTCAAACTGTTGAGAGACGTTTTGGGTTTGTTTTACTTGAAATAATGATCGTGGCATATCTGACCCTCAGGCTGCGGCCGGCTCTAACCAAATAAATAGATTTTATTAATTAAGGTTTATCCTTAACAAATAAAACCCCAATTTGATCTCGGCCGGCTGAATTAGCAAAAATAAACAACGGGTTCTCCGGGCACTTGATGTGGATTTAACAAATTAACGCTGGGCCTTCATCAGGGAAGCCGCAGGGTGGTGGAGGCCTTTTACAGCCAAGAAATCCTTTGGAAAAACAATGTCTTTCGTTTCTCCCATGGTCTCTCTCGGTAAACATATGGACTCCCTTCATCCCTTTATATACTCGGGGGAAGCAGGGAGAGCTCCGGCGATGACGTCCGCCAGAGTTTCATGTGCAATTGTTTAACTTGTTCCTCTAAATCATGCAATGGGGAGGAAGCGTTTCCCTTTGGATCGTGGCGAGCAGCGTTGGAGCAAAGCTCTCAGGTTTGGGAATTGCCCCCCCCGTGGTGTCCCCCAGCTCCGTCTCCTTTTTATCCCATAACCTTCAGCTGAGATACCCAAAGCCGTGGAGGGGGGGCATTTGGGGGTGCATGGGCAGCTGGGTGCAGTGGAACCCCCTTTCCAGCAGCTACTGCCAGCACTGCCCTGTCCTGGGACATGGTTGGGGACAACCTGAGAGCCCCTGGAGGGGTTTTACCTGCCCGTGCTGGGGCTTTGTGGGAGGAGGGATGGCAGGAGGGATGCTCTACAGCCCGAAGGGGAGCCGGGGACTTGTCCCCACTCGTGGGCACAGGCGGCACAGGGTTTGTCGCAGAGGTGATGGTGAGAGCTGCCAAAGCCCCTACACATCTTTAATCTCCTCAAATCATCTCGGGAAGCCCAAGAGGGTGAGAAGCAGCCAGGAAGGCGGACCCCCCTTGTGTGCTGGGTCATCCAGATGCAGTGCTTTTCCTGCACCCACCAGTGGGACCAATGAGGTGTCACAACTCAGGAGCAAAACCGTTATCAGCATAAATTCTGTTTTCTGGGTGGTTTCATCCCACTACCTGGGAGAGAAGCCCCTTGAGGGCCACCAACCCCTACGCACAGGGTGCCAGTCTCGGCTTTGTTCAGCATGATGCCACGAGGTCCAAACCCATCCTGGGATCAACCTGTGGGCACAGGGGACACGGTGTCCTGGGGGGAACGGGGACTGCCAGCCCTTTCCCAGGCTCCCCAGCTGCTGGAGGCAGGCTCCAACCTCCTCATCCTGACCCACCGCCGCTCCCTGCTCCCCCTCCAGCCCAGCCCCAGCCTCCCAAAGACCCCAGGAAGGGTGGAGGCTCTGGTCGTGGCGGGGAGAATTGAAGCTGGGGGGGGTCCAAATGTGCTGAGTCCAAAGGAAACTTTCTCGGCTCAAGTGGCGTACATGAAAAATTTAAGAGAGGGGGCAAGTCTCAGCTACTGGAGAAACATTACAGCGAAATGTTTCCGAGGATGTTTCACCTCATTAATTGTGAAAAAACTGAAACGCTGACACGTTTTTACAGGCTGCCAGTTTTGCTGGGGGAAAAGTGTCTGTGTTAAAAAGGAGCAGCTAAAGCCTGGACCAAGAAAGAGGCCAAGGATGTCCCGGGAGGGCCTTAGCCTGTGCTCACTGACAGGCAGCAGCAGACTGTTTTATGGCTATAGAGCTGCTGCTGCACCAGCCAGAAACCACCCAGCACCACAGTTCACTGCCCCCGGCCGTGTGGACACCTGGTTTTGGGGAGGATCCTGCCCAGGGGTGCTGCCACCCCAGGGATGCTCCATGCACAGTTGCACCCCCCAAGCACAGGAGGCTTTTCCCCTGGCACCCCCAGGAGCTGCAATTGATGCTCGGTAGCGATGCTGGGGATGGGGTGTGATGTCCAGTTGCCCACCATGGCATGTCTAACTGAAAGCCTCAGCAACCTGGGAAAGGTCCTGGAGAGCTGTCTGAGCCAGCGCTGTCCCTGCATCCCAGTGGGGATGTGTCCAGCCTGTTCTCCAACCTGACTATGGCACTGCAGCCTTTTTGAAA
>BJBW01017459.1:0-13128 GCA_004320125.1 Scolopax mira
CCTTTTTTCTCTTTCCCTTTTTTCTCTTTCCCTTTTTTTTTCTTTCCCTTTTTTTCCATGGCTATCCCCCAGCATGACAGCAGGTGCTGGAACATGGTAGGAAGGTGCTGAGGTTGCAACCCCAGATCCAGTCACAGAAAGTGAGCTGAAGCCTCTGAAAACTTGGCACAGGTTGCTTTTCGAGCAGCATCCAGTGATGTGATATAGCAAATATTAGGAGCAGAACATCTGGTGGCTCTGCTGTCTGCATGCCCTTTGCAAAGGGTTTTTTAGACCTGTGTAAGTGTTTGGCTTAGTCCTGTCACAGTGTGGGGAGAGACTGGGGCAGTCGAGGCCACCTGCTTGCCTCTTTTCCTTTCACATAAAATAACAAGGACAGGGGTTTGGGTTTTTTTGGTGTTTGGTTTTGTTTCCAGTGCAGTTAAGTGATACTTTACAAGCAGCTTGGTGCATTTGAGAAAGAAGTCGAGATCTGCTTGTGCAAAGGTGTCGACATTTTTATTTAGAGCTTAATGTTGCAGATAGTTTATTATCTCCAAATCGTAGAGCACAGGTAGGGACAACTTGGGTATCCTGACGGAGGGATTTAGGTCCTGATGGTGGATGGAGGTGTTTTCTCAGCAGGGTTGTGTATGATGTTTGCAGGTCTAGGCTCTGGAGCTCCTGCTCTGCAGCCTCCCCAGGTGTGGAGGTTGCCACCCTTGGATGTGGCAATACCCCTTCTCTGCCCAAAAGGGAAACAGAGCTCAATAATGGTGCGAAGCCACAAAAACATGGGTGCTGAAGGTGCAGTGCCAGCCCCAGCCCTTGGGTACATGGCAGGAATGTGCCTGTAGGACACAGACCTCCCCGGACACTTTGCAGGCAAGCGGAGAGTCACAGCTCTGCATGAGCAGAGGGGACGGACGAGCTCTGCTGGCTTCCTTTGTGGCTAATGTGGGTACCAGGCTTCTTCTAAACTTGGAGATTGCAAAAACTGGGGCTGGGTATTATTGCAGCTATCTGTGGACTCAGCAGAGTTTGGAGCCCCCAGCTGAAATGGGATGTGCTGGGCACAGAGCAAAGACCTGGTAATGAATGGTCCTATGAAAAATAGCAAAGATGCATGAAGAGTGTGTATGTAATGGAGAGAGAAAGGCTATTTCTACCAGAGAACTTTATTCCTGGTTTATTTTTTAGAAGAATCTCAGTGCTGCAAGTTCTGTGTTACCAGCATGTCTACTTGAGACCACAGCCCTTTGCTCAGCCTGCTGAGAGGGGCTGGTGTCCAAAATGAGACTGGTCTGCTGGGGGGAAATCATTGTTCTTGCACATACACCTGGTGATGTTGCTGCTGGGCTGTGGCTTCTTGTGTCACTTTGATGGGGAGTTTGCGTTCTGGAAAATCATGAGATGATGGTAAGAACAGGTGTGATGCAAGAGAGAAAGTGTGGTTTAAGTTCCCCTTTAGCTCCAGAAAATCTCTGGAGATGTACATGCCATCAGTGTCTTACAGTGCTGTTATGCAGAGGCTGATGCAGCTACCAGAGGTTTGCATCAGGCTGCTGGCTCTCAGCAGCACTGACTTCAGAAAGGGCTATAGAACAAGAAGGACTTGTCGGACATCCCTGGTGAGCTGGAAAAATGGGACTTCAGATGCCAGAGTCTCTTGCACCTCTGAATTCCCAAGGTACTATGGCCAATTCATTTGTGAGGTATTCTCCTGAAGCGTGGGGCACGTGGTATATGGTTTTACCAAGATCATCAAAGCCAAAAAATTCAGGAATCCTATTCCTTCCTCCCAGTGACCACACACTTGGCAAAAGTTTCGCATTCTTCCTTCCTCTTTCTCTCTGTGTGAAACGTCCCACCTTCTCACAGGAAATGCCGGGGAAGCACGAGGCTGCCAGAGGTACGGGGGCCCCCAGCGCTGCCCTAAGCCAGGCCGGAGTGTAGTTGCAGCTCTTTGGGCTTGCAGGATGCTCCCTGTTTAGCATCTCATTTTGTTTGTTTTCCTTTTGGAAAACTGAGGGGGAAAAATGGTAAGAGAGAAGCTCATCCTCTTCCACACTCATCTCCTTGCTCCAGTGATGAGAGGGTTAATAGGAAAGGTGGCTACTGAACTAATAACTACTGTCTGCTTGGGTTTTATCAAGTTCCTAAGGCATGAACTGCAGAGCAAGACCCGTGTTGTTGGTGAATATCATGAATTGCCTGTCTGTCCTGTGCATCAAAGCTGTTGTTTGTGGGGGAACAATAGCGCTGATAGAGGCAATTTCCCCAGTCTGGTGAATGGCTAACTGCCTACTGAGTGGTGACATCAGGGGGGGTCCCCTAGTCCCCATCAGGGGCCAGCACATAGGTGTTGGCTTGGACTGGGGTCTCTGCATCTGTCTGGGGATGGAAAAGCTGTGGAGGAGAGGAAGGAGTTAAAATGGATGCAGGCTGTAGCTGATGCAAGTATGTAGGAGTTAAGGAAGAGAGACTTTTGTTGTGTTGTGCTGTTTTCATTCAAGGAGTTGCAAAGATCATCTCTGGACCAGTGCAAAGACCCCACTCCTCTGCCCCATCCACCCCTGAGCGCTTGATAAGGAATTCCTCCTCCCTGGCATGGGGGAAAGCCCGGTTTCCATCCCTGGGGCTGTGCCTTGGGAATCCCTTTAAGGCATGAAGCTGTCTCAGATGCCTGGGGATATCTCTTCGTGTGGCCATTTTCATTGCTCTTAGGCATCCATGGCACATGTGAATGGGAAAAGGCAGCAGTTTCAGTTTGCCCACATTTGTTAAATTGGATATGAGAAGACTTCATTTAAATAAAGAAAAGAAAAAAAAAAAGAAAGTCTTGAAACATGAAGCTCAAGAGATGAGTGAATTTAAGTGCTATTAAGAGATTTATTATTGATTCAGCTGAGAGGCAGCAGCAGTTTGACAGTGTTGCCTCATTGCTTATCCAAGTTCCTGGGTTGTGGAGCCCCGTCTCTTGGGAGTGAGGAGTATCTGGTTTCTCCCATCTTCTCCACACTTTTCTCTTTGCTGGTTCCCCCCCCTCCCCCCTTTGCTCTGTGACCCCCCCACCAGCCGCATCCTTGGGGACAGGAGGGACAGTTGTCCCGAGACGTGTGGGCTTTGGTCAAGAAGCTGTTGGACATGACCAAGGCCCTGCAGCCCCAAAACTCCCCATTTTGGGGGCGAAACAGCTCCTGACATTACTCCTATGGATGTGTGTAGGCTGTGGCTTGAGGCCAGGGTGAGGGGCTTCACCCAGAGGGTATTTTTTACAGGCTTTAGTTTGATCCCTTTGCATCTCCTACCACAGAGCCTCAATGACAGCAAGCGCTTTTCTCCACAAAGTCACTTTTGCTGGTGAATTAAATCATTACATTATTCCTTCCCCCCCCCCCCCCCCCCCCCCCCCNNCATTTCATTTTTCCTTCCCCCCCCCCCCCCCCCATTATTCAGTGTTCTGAGCTATATTAGATTCAAAACCTTTTCAAACTGTTCCTTTAATAAAGTATTTAGTTAATAGATGATGCATAGCTCACAAAGCTTGCAAGAATCTGACACGGGGTATCATAATATTATGATTTTTAACAGCAAAACCTACTGCATTATCAACTTACCTCTATAGCATGGAGGAGGCAACAGCTGAGGCATAAAAACTAATGCTTCAGTGTGACAGAGCTAAAATTGAACTTGGCAATTACCACATGCATGATTCGCAGTATTGTGAAGGGAAGCTACTATATAAATCAGCTCCAGTAATCATAGGGTTTAAAATTAGTCAGTTACTATTAACTCTGCCAGCGTTAGCATATGTTGAAGAATTATAAAAGTGAAAGGTATGGAATATCTGAAGTACAGGTTTAAAGTAAACCACTCGAACAAGCTCCCAGTGGGAAGATTTTAAGTTCACGCAGAAGTAAGGTTTTGGGTACTCTGACAAAGGTTTGTGGAACGCATTTAATTGCACATTACAGTCTAATCTTTTGAATGCTTTACATCCTTTAGAAAGCACCTTTTCATGTTCCCAAGACTTTCACAGAGGGTAGAGTGATGGTTGAATTTAATTTTTTCTTCCTTACATTTTTTTTATTTTATTTTCAGAGCCAGCGCTATTCAAATAGTTTGCAAAGCTCTTCAATGCCAGGCAGAGAAAAAAGGCGAACAGCAGGGTAATGTTTTAAAATCATTATGGGTAAGTGAAAGGCTGCACTGAGCACAGCACAGAAATTAGCAACTGCTATGATTGCTAAATTTTTACGCAATACAAAATTCATGGAATTTGCTGCTATGAAAAATAGGGGAGTCAAGTTATTTAATGGGATTCTAAATTATGTAGGATGCACAAATATTGTATATGGGGGCACAGAACTCTGTGTGTTTCTGTAGGAGAGCAGGAGTGGGAGGCAGTTCTGCTGGGGTCAGGTGGCTGCTTTATCACCCAGCCTTTGCTCTTCTGGTTCATGTCAATGTTTTCAAATTAATTTTTGAAATTAATGTCTGTGGGTTTATAACCTCCGAAAGCTTTCGAAGGAGGGTGAGGACACATGGCTGTCTTGCTCACCCCTTGCTCTGGACTTGTCCTGCTGGAAGGACATGTCACCCCGCTGTACCTTGCGCTTGTGGCTTTTGTTGTCCAGGCTTTGCTGTCCATGAGTAATTCTGAATGAGATGGAGTCCAGGGTGGTGGAGTCCACTGCAGCCATCGAGTTGGAGTGATGGAGGAGGAGATGGCAGAGTCCTCTTAGTCCCTCACCCTGGCCTGGGCTGCTGCGAGCAGCTTCTAAAGGATGCTGCTGTCATCTCCATCTCATTTCCAATAAAATTTCCCATTTTGATCTCATTTCCAGTGCCTCCAGTCCCTGGTTTCTCCCTCCTCACATCCCCTCTGGAGAAGGCGGGCTGTGCTCTGGTGGTATTTCCTAGCTGTGTGCTTTTCCTTTCAGTGAATCTAAAGATTCCTTAACTTTCCTTAACTTCATCCATAGCTCGGGTTGAGCCCCCCACAGCCCGTGGTCCTGACTTGCTCAGGCAGCATCCACTGCACTCCTGAGAGGTGGTTACCATCCCTCTCATCTCCCTCTCCGTATCTCACCTTCAGATTCTAACGCAGGTCATGAGGATTTTTGTGGGTTTTCTTTTTCCCCACTTGCCTCCCATCCCAACTATATTATTTCATACAGTTACAGCCCCCTCTTGTTCCAGAACAGGCAACTGGTGGCTTGTTTCTAACTGTGGTGAAGTGGAAATTTTGCAGCAAATCTGTGCTTTGGTCTTTCTTTACTTTTAGTCCCCCATGTGTCCTAATTATTTAGTGCAACTCGTTCAGCCAGTGTTTTTGAAGATGCTGATGCTCTGGCAGAGAGAAGGATCAGATGAGGCTATCTTTCTCTTTCTCTCATTTTCTTTTCCTTTCCTTTCCTTTCCTTTCCTTTCCTTTCCTTTCCTTTCTCTCTTTTGCCTTTTTAAATAGAGAAGCAGGAGGAGTGGCATGTGGCAGGATCACGCTCTGCCCATGGGTAGCGTTCAGGCGGCAACCAGAAAAAACGCTTTGTTAATCAGAGTGGGGCCCGAAGGGACGGAGGGATGGGGAAGGTAACGCCGAGGGCTGTTTGGGTGCTGTGCTCGGTCAGGTGGCAGAGTTAGTCCCTGCGCTCCGCGATAAAGACCGAGCACTGTGAAGGTCACTGGGCACAGATGAGCCTATTTGCCATCACATTGAGGACTTTGTATTTTGGAAATAGTCTCTGTTATTTTTCTCACCAGCAGCAAGGCGTTACTTTATCGGTCGGAGATAAATCTCTCTGCGTTCCATTAAGGGATTTTGAAATATATAATTTTTAATTGGCTGATACAAGGTAAATTGTCCCCATTCTCTCTGCCAATAACTTTAAGATTCACGAAGAATTTGTCAGTACATTTAACACTTCCATTGAAACTATATTTCTGAGGTTATGGAAATGAGCTGCAAATGAAAGTCACAACTCAAAAAGCAGGAAATGTGCCTGTGAGCGAGGAAAAAGCTGTCACTGGCATTGTGAAGAAAGAGAGGTATAAATAGGGCACAGGGTTAGAAAGCAGGAAATCTGTGTTCTGTGGGTTTTACTTGGAATTTTTCTGGTGACCCCAGATAAGATTGTTAACCCTTGTCTCAGCAGATGGTTGTACGTGCTCGTTGATGGGCTCTGGTTCTGGTGTTTGGGATCGTCTGTGTGAGTTCACTCTTAGAAAGCGTAGCCGCTCCATCAATCATGGGCCTGTGGGTTTCATGCTGAGGAAGCATCACTTTACCAAAGGGACTGGATTTCTCAACATTTCCTGTAGACTACAGTTTTGTCTTGTCCCTGCTCTGCGTGCCTGCGGGAGAGAGAGGGGACAGGTAGACATAGCGCTTAGTGACATGGTCTAGTAATGGTTTTTATCAGTTAGGTAGATGATCTGAAAGGTCCCCTCCAACCTGGACAATTCTATGATTCTATAAAGGGTCTGTCCTTACAAGCTCTGAGGGGATGGTGACCGGTAGCAATTCCCACTCCAGATGGGCTTAATGTGGTTGATGGCCACAACTTCAAGTTTTGTTTGATTTTTATAAAGAAGGTAAAATAAATATCATCAATCAGGAGGGATCTTTTTCTTATCTCCATGGGGGACCCAAGAGGACACTTCCATGTGAACCAGTGCCGTGGGTGTCCATTCCTGTAGGTCCTTGCTTGCAGTCTGTGCAGAGCCCTAAGTGCAACGGCTCCAGTGGTGACTCAAGGCTGTCCC
The DNA here is from genome assembly GCA_004320125.1 of Scolopax mira. Classification (NCBI taxonomy): domain Eukaryota; kingdom Metazoa; phylum Chordata; class Aves; order Charadriiformes; family Scolopacidae; genus Scolopax; species Scolopax mira. The sequence goes on from BJBW01017459.1 coordinate 6,748, forward strand.
CCAGGAGGGATAACCTGCAGGAAAAGGGCAGGTTTCTGCCCAAAACATGCTATGGTCCTTCAGACCCCTATCAGCACTGTAGCAGAACACATTCTGGTGTTTGTCACACTGTTCTATATAATTTTGTTCAAATTGGGTATGGTTGGGGTTTTTTTTTGTGGCATACACCAGATACCATAGGGACCTGGACAGGATGGAGAGGTGGGCTTGTGCAAATTGTGTGAAGTTAGGTCCTGCACCTGGGACGTGGCAATTCCAGGCACAAATACAGGGAAAGCAGCCCTGAGGAGAAGGACTTGGGAGTGCTTGTGGATGAGAAGCTCACCATGAGCCGGGAGTGTGCATTGGCAGCCCAAAAAGCCAACCATGTCCTGGGTTTCATCAAGAGAAGTGTGTCCAGCAGGTCACAGGAGGTGATTCTGCCCCTCTACTCTGTGCTCGCGAGACCCCACCTGGAGTATTGTGTCCAACTTTGGAGTCCTCAACACAGGAAGGGCATGGACCTGTTGGAATGGGTCCAGCGGAGGGCCACGAGGATGATCAGAGGGATGGAGCACCTCCCCTATAAGAACAGGCTGAGAGAGCTGGGGTTGTTCAGCCTGGAGAAGAGAAGGCTCCAGGCAAACCTTATAACAGCCTTTCAGTATCTGAAGGGAGCTACAGGAGAGCTGAAGAGGGACTCTTTACCAGGAAGTGTAGCGAGAGGACAAGGGTTTTAAATTGGAAGAGGGGAGATTTAGATTAGACACCAGAAAGAAATTCTGCGAGGGTTGTGAGACACTGGAACAGGTTGCCCAGGGAAGTTGTGGCTGCCCCATCCCTGGAGGGGTTCAAGGCCAGGCTGGAAGAGACTTTGAGCAATCTGGTGTGGTGGGAGGTGTCCCTGCCCAGGGCAGGGGGGTTGGAACTCGATGATCTTTAAGGTTCCTCCAACCCAAACCATTCTATGATTCTATTCTATACAGACATATCTGGTGGAAACCTGGGGGTTTTCATGGGGGCTGAGGGAAACCATCGTGGTGGATAGTTGTGATGGAAAAGTCAAAGAGAGAGGAGAGGTCACCACTACTAAATGAGGGGCAGTGCAGCATCCCACCCAGGATAAGATGTGGGGATGTGCCTTACATCTTGTCCTCTGGTGGTGGAGCATTCTGGGGGGGATGCGTGCTGACATGCTCCAGAGGGGATGCTGCCTCCCCTTCTGCCCACCACCAGCTTTAGATTTTGTGGTGGGAGTCCCATTTCTGGGGATGACCCCTCACTGCTCCGCCAGACAGCTGGAGGAATGCAGCCACAGAGAAGAGCCATCCCATCGTGGCCTTTAGTGACTTAAAAACCTGAGGCAAAACCAATGCTATCAGAAGGGGAGCTACCCCCTCCCCCCCCGACAGGGATGCTGTCAGTTTCCAGGCTGACAGCTCCAGAGCATATGTAAGTCAGGGGGTCACGTGGGTCTTTAATAAAACAACAAGTGGGGATGATAGTTCTGACTGTTACAAGTTACAGATTTGGCCTGGGGAGTTATTTCAGGCTGATGCAGTCTAAAAATTGTCTCGCAGCCTGAAATCACATCTCCAATAGAAGTAATAACCTCCCATCCCTCTGCACTCTGTAATAAACAAATGGTGGCTTCCCTGGAGGTGTCACCCCAGGAGTGCTGGCATTCTGGAGAGCCTGTCTCACGTTTGAGATGCAGGAATCGGCATCTTCCCCGCACAGTGGGGACTCTGTAAAAGTTGATGATAATATATAGAGAGATAGGGGTTTTTTGCATGTGTCCTGGCACTGCCCTCTGAAGGTTAAAAAAAAAAGAAGAAAGAAAAAGGTGATGGATACTTGGTATCAGGGCAAGGGGGACTCTAATCAGCTCTTGCAACCAGAATCTGACGCCTTCAGAGGAAACCATCAAGGATTCCCCCTGTTTCTTGTTCTTTGATGTCCTCTGTCCCCATGCACCACCTCACCATGAATCTTGGTGCTTTCATGCGGAGGTTCCTAGTGCCAAACCTGTGAAGCTGGTGACTCAGTGCAGGGAGTGACTTTTCTGCCTTTGACTAGGACTTCAACTCCAAAAAAGCTTGAGCGTACTTGGAGAAGATTTTTGCACTGCTGGCGAGGCCCTTTGCAGAGGCTACCGCCAGCATCGGTGGGGAGGGAGCAGTCACACCACCTTGCAAGCAAAAGCAGAATTTGCCTTCTCTCCAGAGCGTGCAAACATTTGCTCTGTGGGCTGTGCTTCTCATAGTGCAGGTTGTTTTGTTTCCTGTGGGGGGGTTGTGTGTGTGTGCGTGTGTGTGTGTGTCGCTGGTGAAGGCAGTTCCACGAACCTCCTGTTTCTCCCAGGGCTGTTTGCCTGGCAGGTGCTTGCAGTGATAAAATATTGATGGGGAAGAGGAAGGAAGGCTTCATTCTCTGTCTGTCCCTATCTCTTGTTATTTCACAGGTGGGAGGTACAAAAAGGGCTGCACTTCAATATTATTTTTTTTTTCCGAATCAACCAGGGTCATGATAGAGAATCTGGATAAATTCTAGAAAGTGAATGCAGCTGGGGTTTGGTGCAGCTTGGGATAACTCTGGTGAATCCCTGTCTTTGCTGGAAGCTGGAGCTGGGTGCTGGCACATCTGTTTGGGCATGGACAGAGGAGCAGGGTAGAAGATGGAGAGGGCAGTGAGGTCCCTGGTGAGGACACATCTGGAGCACTGTGTCCAGTTCTGGGCTCCCCAGTTCAAGAAGGACAGGGAACTGCTGGAAATGGTACAACAAAGGGCCACAAAGATGATGAGGGGGCTGGAGCATCTCTCTAGTGAGGAAAAGCTGAGGGACTTAGATCTTTTCAATCTGGAGAAGAGAAGGCTGAGGGGGGATCTGATCAACACCTATAAATACTTCAAGGGTGGGTGTCAGGACGGTCTTTCTTCAGTGGTGCCCAGGGACAGAACAAGGGGGAATGGGCACAAACTTGAATATAAAAAGTTCCACCTAAACATGAGGAGGAACTTCTTTGCTGTGAGGGTGACAGAACCCTGGCAGAGGCTGCCCAGAAAGGTGGTGGAGTCTCCTCTCTGGAGACTTGCCTGGACACGTTCCTGTAGGACCTGCTTTGGGTGACCCTGCTCTGGCAGGGGGTTGGACTGGATGATCTCCAGAGGTCCCTTCCAACCACATATCATTCTGTGATTCCGTGTCCTGGGATGCACATTGGTCCCAGCAGCAGAGGTAATGTGACCATACCTGTCCTGTGCTCCCCTCCAGATGCTGCTGGTCTTCAAATGCCTCAAAATGCAGTATGTTCCTGCTCATGTTCTCCTTGTTGATGTCTTCAAACTGTGAGAAAAACTGATGAACCATTATAAAAACCTCTGAACTCAATGAGCAGAGCTGACCTCTGGACCGCTTGGATCTTCCTAGCGCAGGATGAGACCATAGTGTGATCCCTGATGCAGCAGCCATGGGCTGAGCTCTGAGCCATCTCTGGGAGCCTGCCTGAGAGCAAAGGGTTGGCAGATGGTGTGGGGTGTCAGGACATCTGAGCTGAGCTTGGCGGGGAGGGCATCAGGTTTGTAGCCCTGTAGGACAGGGCTCTCAGAGCCCAGCATCCAGCTGGGGGACAAGAGGAGCAGGCAGTGCTGGGGGGAAAGGATGGTGAAGGAAGACTTGGAGGGACAACAAGCCACATTTAATTTCATTTTAAACCCCTTGCACTGCTGCTTTTGTGTTTTTGCCCATCCTTCTCCTGCCTGGTTTCTCTGCCTTTCTGCCCTAGGACCCATCAGGCTGAGGCTTTGCCAGGTTAACCAAAGATTGATCATAGTGTGTAAAGTGATTTTTGGTATTTAACAGAGATGCTGCCTATTTAGTATCAACCTATAACCTGCCAGCAAGAGAGCTTCTCTCCTGACATTATAGGTGGCAGGTTGGGAAGCCAGGACCTTGCTCCATCACATTTCTCTATTTCTTCCTGCAAAGAAATATGTTGGATGCTCCTTCCCTCTTCCCAAAGAAGAATAAATCCTTACACAAATATGTTGGATGTTCCTCCCCCCTTCCCAAAGACGAATAAATCCTCAAGCCTCAGGACCAGCTGCTTGGTGGGTTATTGGGTAACATTCATGTGACCATGGAGAAATCAGGAATGAAGGGGAGAAAAGCAGCTCAGATGAGTACTGCCTGAGTACACTGACAGGAAAGAAGGAACCTTGCTGCGATGAATGCAGGGTTGAATGTGTTTTAGGGAGAGCTGTGGAAGGGAATAACACATCAGGGTGGCCTCCAGTGAGACCTGACTGGTGGTTGTGCCTGCTCAGGTGAGCTGTGTGCTGCAGGCTGCCCACCCAGAGCAAGGCTCAGGGCCTTTGGTGATTTTTTTTTTAACATAGAAACTGTAAAAAAAAAACCCTGCTTTTGTCTTAATTGAAACAAAAACAGGAGGTGAGTGCCCCAGGAACTCCACTGTGCACAAGCCTTAAGTGGCTGTGGTTTTTGTTTCTAGCTAGCTGTGACTATCTGATGAACCGTTTCTGTTGGGTTTTTTCCTTTTCTATTTTTTTTTCTTTTTCTGTTTTCCCTGCCTGAAAGAAGACAAGACATTTCTCTGGCCAGCTGGTAACTCTTGCCGTTCGCAGCCGTGTTCATGCTGGGTGTAAGCCAGTGAGCTCCACATCCTTTTGCACGTGCCAGGTCTGAATGTCACCTCCAGGGAGGATATTAAATGACTCTAAAGGCCTTTCTGCAGCCGTGCATGTGTAACAGTGGGAATCCAGTACCTCCAGCACGAGTGTAAAGTAGTGTCCAGCCTTCTAAGAGTTAAATATCTGCTAAGAGTTAAATAATTGTTGAATTACTCTTGATACTGAAGGGAGACCTATGTACAGAGCTTGTGTACCTATGTGCAATTCAAAGGGACAAACCAGTAACTGATACAGGAGTTTGGGGTTTATTTTTGGCCATTACAATGAACACTTCTGCTTCATACTTCCCCCCCCCATTTCTATGTGCCTTTGGATTCACTGTTCCCATTCACCGTTGCTCATGTGCTGTGCTGCCTGGGGACCAGTAGAACCCAGTGAGACTGTCAGAGCCGACCCCCCCCAGGTGTTGTTTCAGCTGTTTGCTGTTCCAGGCAGTATACATTTTTAATTTGTGTCATTATCCAGATGTCTTGGCTTCTGCTGTGGGGTGTTTTGAGCTTTTTTTTTTTCCTCCTTTTTTTTTCCCCAAAGCATCACAACACAGTGGCCATTTCCAAAGGAAAGGCATTGAACTAATTGGTCTGACCAGCTGCAGCCAATGCTATGGCACAGGATTACGTGAAACTAAAACCATGTCCCTGCTTGACTAAGTTGGTCTGTGGGCATCCAGACCAAATCCTAAAGCACAGAGTAAGATGAAATTCAAGGCCTTCTGTAGTTGGAAAATGGGAGATATGTGGTCTCTCTAATATTAAATGGTGGTAACAAGGTGATACTCTTCAATGCAAGGGGTTTACCTTGTTGTCAGCCTAGATCTTGTTGAAAAATGGGCTTAGCGGCTTTTGCTGAGTCAGGACAGTGAAATTCTGGCTGGGATTGTCCTTACAAGACAACTTTGATCTCTGTAGCCTCACATAGTCTTTAAGTGACAGAACCAAGCTACCAGTATAACGAAACATGGCTTAAAAGAGCCTAAGCCCAGGTTAAACCTTTCACTCTGGTATTGCCGGGAGCTGATGGAGTCATGACTCTGAGTTTAGTACTTCCAACACTTGGTTGTAGTTTTTGCATTGGCCTTATTCTGGTGAGGATATGCTTCGTGTTCCTCATTACTCGTGGCTGGCATTGAAGTCAGAGAGAAGTGCTGTTTGGTTTTCGCTTTTTTGTTGTATGTTGCTGCTTATACGCTGCTCCCTCTCCATCTCTATTCCCATCCCCGTGTCTCGCTGGAGCAGGGCCAGGGAACCCACCACCACCGTGAATGAACAGTATGGGGACATCTCCATCCTGCCCTCCTGGTCAAGGCCAGTGTCCTGGTTTGAGCTGGGATAGAGTTAATTTTCTTAGGAGCTGCTGGGGTTTGGATTTAGTATGAGAATAATGTTGATAGTAGATAACTGTTTTCACTGTTGCTAAGTAATGTTTATATTAAATCAAGGGCTTTTTCAGCTTCCTGTAGAAGCTGAGAGGGAACATAGAATCATAGAACTATCAAGTCTAGAAGGGACAGCCTTAAGATCATCTAGTCCAACCATCAACCTAACTCTAATAAAAGCCATCACTAAACCATGTCTCTAAGCACTGTGTAAACCCATTTTTTAAATACTTCCAGGGATGGTGCCTCAACCACCGCCCTGGGCAGCCCATTCCAAAGTCTGATAACCCTTTCAGTAAAGAAATATTTCCTAATAT
>BJBW01017472.1:5643-16236 GCA_004320125.1 Scolopax mira
GACTTCAAAACCAGAAGTTTCTCCAGTTCACTTATATGGTCCTGTTAGACTGTACCTTGTAAAAGGGTCAGAGATGTGAACGTGGCTCTAGTAAGAGAAAAATGCTGCCAATGCAAATCATCTCCAGAAATCAAACCTCCTTATCAGCTCAAAAGCAGAACCATTTCAAACAACGCTTCTCTCCAGAATGAGCTAAACACAGATAGTTGACTGAAAATTTCAGGATAAAAACATTAATTTCATTAACTATACTATCTATCGAAAAGAAGGCTTTAAAATTCAAAAGATTAAACTGTTGGATTCCACCACTTCCACTTGTAATACACAACAGACGCACAGGCACATTTCTCAACAGCCAGCTGGGATTCACTCCCTTCTACAACTCTTAGTTGAGCGTGTATCCCTAAAAAGGCTGGTCTTAATCGAAGGTGTAAATCCTTAAAAACAGTCTACCCTTCTCTGTTCTGCCAGAATTTATTTTTGCTTGCAAGAGCATAGCAATGTTTCTCCAGGTCCCTGTTTGCAATGTTGGGATCCCAACAGAGTAGACATAATCTGATTAAACCAATGGAGCCTCTCCCATTAAATTTGCTAGGCATTTGGACAACAGCCCCACAAGGTCCCTGCAAGGATATAATGCAGATTCAAAAAGCTCTCTTGCGTTAATGAGACCATCTTTTTGTCAAACAAAATTAAGTCCACTCTAATTACAACAATTACCTTGAAAAGAAGTACGTTAAAACTAATTGTATTTACCATGATGAATAATGCCATTCTCTAATAAAGCTTGCCCAAGATGAACACCTTCTTCAGATTTGTGTATTTCTCCAATTTCCAACAGCCAGGACACAAATTCACTGAAATAAAAACAGATACAAAATACAAACTTTAAATGTCATGCCATCAGACCTACTTCATTTCCCTCTCAGTTACCAGTGTTTCTTACTAACCTAGTACGCAACTCTTAAGCCTAATGGTCTTCAGAAGGTCTTTAAAAAACCCACTCATTTTAACCTTTTTATTATTTTGACATAAAAACATATAGTTTCCCTTAAGGTATCTGTTCCTTTCTGCTCAGAACTTTTACCTGCATCAAGTTTACCTTGCACATGGGGAAGACTTTCTGTATTTTCTGGGATTTCCTAACCTAGCACAGCCACAATTGACCAGTCCGTCAGATAGAAGGCAATCCCAAGCACAGCTACTGCACCTGCTGTAAAACGCTGTATGACAGCACAGTACCCCTGTTACTTCCAAGGCAGAGATAACATGTATTAAACAAGTTGAGAATTATTTTTTTAAAGAAACTTTGATTTGATGTGTTTTCAACCGGCCTGTGCAGCCTTGACCCTTTAATAAAGCTGCTTTGGAATACGAGTGCACATCCATAAATTCCACGCAGAACAATTCACATTTTGGCTAAATTCTGGGAGGGAAATAGGCCTAACAGACATTACAAATAAAGCCTGGTTTCTGCAGAATCCCAAAAAAGATTTAAAATGTGGTTTTAGCAAATAAGAATTCATGCTATAAAATGCATATAATACCTTCCAAGAAAGCATTTGGGGAAAGTTGTTAATTTCTTCTTCCGGTCTTTGATGAGATTCCCTTGTTTGCACATCATTTTGTACAGTCTTTCTCCTTGCTCAGAGATCATCACCCAAGTGTCCTGTTCCATGCCCAATTTTAAACCTGCCAAAAATGCATGCATTAAAATTTTATGAAGTGATATTGCTATTACATTTCAGTGTCTTCCCCTGAATGGAGAAGCAATACCAATATTTTACATACAAAAAAAAAAAAATGTAAAGGAACTGCTTTCCATTATTTTTCTCACAATCAAGTTAAACCACAAACATCTGATCTCCATAGAGCATAATCAAATGGTAGCTTTAAGTTCTCATAGTGAGGTTAAACTGTTATTATATCAACATTGCCATTGATATTGTAGTGATAGATACAAACGCTGTGTTTTCAGCCTTCAGTATATGACCATTTGCAAGGGAGCAGTCATGACTTCCAAGTTTAAAAGGACCTTGTTTTTGCTCTTAACGTGACATAATAAAAATATTTTCACTTAAATGAAGCTTTTTCAAACTTCCAATTAATAGTATCTACTTATCTGTTATACATTTGTTAGTATCACATAAGATTATGTGATTATGCTTCCCCCAAAAGCATAAACACAACCTGTCTTACTGTTTTATTTTTTCCTGTTTCTCTTCTTGAGAAAAGCATTACGTTTTCTGAGTAACATGAATTATGCATCCCACTGGCCACTTACAGAAGCTTGACATCCAAGGAATACTACAGACCTTCATATCCTGTGTGTTTTCTCAATAAACAATTACTAATTCTGGACAAAACCACACATTTCTGGAAAGTGTTGTGTACATATTCCCAGTTTCTGTTCAGATTTTAACATTTTTTAAACTCTAATTGTAAATATTCAATCTGATTAAAGTCTCCCACCTCTTTAACTCTGAAAATATAGTCGGAAAAACCTGTCATAAGAAAATGCCAACAATGGCTTTGGAGTGTTTCTCGTTATCCATAAGCCAGGTAGTGACGATGCAAAAAACCAGAGCTAACCTGATGTATTTCCAGGAAGAGAAAACTTAACCAATATACTATTTTTGGAGCGAAGCTCATGAAGTTCTACCAGGCCAAGCACCTGAGACATGACGACCCTAGGCACACACACAGGCTTGTGGGCCTTGGGAGAATGGATTGAGAGCAGCTCTGAGGAGAAGGACTTGGGAGTGTTGGTGGATGAGAAGCTCAACACGAGCCAGCAAAGTGTGCTGGCAGCCCAGAAAGTCACCCGCACACTGGTCTGCATCTCCAGCAGCGTGGCCAGCAGGGCCAGGTGGGAATTCTGCCCCTCTGCTCCGCTCTGGGGAGACCCCACCTGGAGCACTGTGTCCAGCTCTGTGTGCCCCAACAGAATAATTACATGGACCTGTTGGAACAGGTCCAGAGGAGGCCACAAAGATGCTCAGAGGGCTGGAGCCCCTCTGCTGTGAGGACAGGCTGAGAGAGTTGGGGGTGTTCAGCCTGGAGAAGAGAAGGCTCCATACACTGTATTTATCTAGGTTGGAGATAATCTGCCTTTCTATGTGAGATATGGGGTTCCACACCACCACTACAAAGAAATGCATGAGCATACAAAGCACAATGAGGACAGAGTCACTCAGATGAGCCCAAGAGATCTGACAAGTGTGTTCCATTGGATTTAGTCAGTCTCAGACTCGCCAAGGACATAAACCACTGTTCTCACATGTGCAGTCGCTTAGACATCGCTGTAAATGCCTATATATATACACACGTATGAACAGGCTCCATGTCTTACTAACTAAACATACAATTAAAGCCTCTTTATATTCACAGTGAATGAGAGTGTGTTTATAGCTACATTTAGATACAGCATTCGAATTCTAAAAAGAGAGTTGTATGGTTCCCAAGTCATTTGGCAACCTGCCTGCAATTAAGTTGATGCACCCTGCTTTGTAAGGGGTGTTTATACAGATATTTTTGGGGAAAAAAAAAAGAAATCACTGTGCTGGAAAAGATGGATATTTTATTTTAGTTACTAGACTAATTAATGGAGGTATTTGAAAAATACTTTTGAAGATCATGTGTTGTGAACCGAGTCTAAGCGCGTACCAAATCCTCTCCTGATCTGTCCCCTTCCTCTTTCTCTCACGGTTGTCTCCTAGGTGGCAAAACCCTCCAGGAGTTGATAAACTCCCCAAATCATAGGATGTTGAAATCCTAGAACATGGCTTGATTTTGGGAAGGGTCTACCTCAGACCACAAGCCTGGCAAGGTTTAGCTCACCTCTACCCTGTACTCCCAGCTGCACAATAGCATGATGTGATATAGTAAGAATACATCAACTTGAAATACTCTATTTCTTACCTAAAGGTATCAAGAGTCTAAGGTAGCCAAGAAACTTAACAACAGTGAAGTGGGATTTGTTAAAAATTAGCCCCTTTCAGATATAGAAGAAAATAAAATTGGTTTTTGTTCTATTTGACACCATCCCCACAACATTGATTTTTCATTTGTTAATTTAAAAGGTTGAGATTTTAGACCTCTAAGGCATCTTTCTAGCTCTTCTACTATCAATTCCTCATAGCACTATTAATTAGCCAGCACTCAGACACCCCAGTTGAAAGTCTGGCCGAGCAGCAGATGTTCTGCAAATATCCAGTATTCAACTTTAAAAGACCAAAGAAAGTATTGTCAGTGTCCATTTACAATGGAGGCATAAAACAAAGGCTACTGCAACAAGCAACAGAAAATTTACACAGCCCAGGAGAAGAATCCCAGATCTAACTACAAGGTCATATTTTCTTTCAATACCAAGGCTCCAAACATCGTTACTGATTAGGATATTTTAGCTTGCAAATGAAATTAGCTCCAGAAGATGATGATGCGTCATCTTTCCCTGGTTCTACTTTGTGCTGGGTTCACCTTGAATACATGAGGTTATTCGTGGTCATATTTGAGATCAGGATTATATTTCATCCAATTCCATCTTAATTCAGTTATTCAAAAAGATCGTGGTTTGCCAGCAGTGATTTCTTAATTTCTTGGGTAGAGGAGAATACATCAAAAATAAGGCTGTCAGTATATTCTCTGCCATTTCATGTTGGAGCATCTGCATGAAGATCCAACACTGAAAATCTGCTCATTGCAGTGACTCCAATGGCCCGTCACAAAAGGCAACCAAAGCATACAAATCCTAAAAGGTACTTAGGACAGAACCTCATATATCACAAACCATAATAGCACACAGGCCTCAATGAAATTATGACAATTTATACTGGTTGAGGATAAGCTATAAAATCATAGATTAAATCATCTCCCCATTTCCCAAACAGTGTTCACTACCAGCTACACATGATTCAAGCCATTATGCCCTTCCCAGTACAAGTTTGATTTATTTTTTCCAAGCTGGTATTCATAAACCTTCAGCTGAACCTGACACCGTAAGTTTGCCGAGCAGCTGGTTTTGCTTTATATCTCAACATAAAAATACAGTATGGCTTTCTGGCAAGGCAACACGAGGAGGTTTATTAACCTACCTTTTCTTCTCTCTCGCTCTTTCAAAATAGCTTCCAGCCATTCTTGCTTCTCTTCGGGGGTTTTTGCCATGCACACAAACCATTTGTTCTTTGCCGTGTTGTGGATCTTCCAGCCATTAATCACAGTGTGGCCGCTGCTGTGATAGTCAGCTGGGAAGAGAGAAAATGGCTTAGAGAGAACCAATTCTTAAAAAAAGTAATAGTTGCTACAACTACTAAGAACTCTTATCATTACACAGAACGCTTGGGAAATACAGAAGGATAAAAATGAATCTCAAGTTATCTGTGCCACTCGTGAACTACGTTATAACACAGTCAGATTCACTTTTAACTTTTAGTAAATAATGTCCTTTTTCAAATGTAACAGAGAATTGCCTAGCAAGCGGAAGAAAATATAAACTTGACATTAAAACAGGCAGAATCCTATTAAAAGAACATATCCCCATACTTGGAGTACTTTTGTTCGTATTAAACTGTAATAAATAATTCCTTCAAAGAGCAGTACGGTGGCATTCCTCCTTAAATTACCCAGAGCTACTGTGCTGATTGAATGATTTACTACAAAATTTTAAAAAGGACTAAATATACAGGGAAAAAAATTCCTTTTGACAAGTAAGTAAATCATATATATTTGAGATATCCTTTTCAGTTACCTGAATAAAGCTATATCTACACTTGTTTAAAAAACTGAAATATAATACAAGACTTACTCTGATTTTAAAAAAAAAGCAGCAGTACCCAAATGCATAATTTTTGAAATATATTCCTATCAATCCTGTGTTCAGTATGCACATTATAAGAGAGAGGTAACAATTGCTGTTGTTCTTAGGTATCTTGAACTTCTGACTCTTAAAATGTAAACCACTACTGCTACAAAAAAATCAGACAATTTAATATTTATTACTCTTTCCTTACCTTTATAAGATTTGACTTTAACATGCTAGTTAAATCTTATTCAAAAATGAGCTAAGCAGACTTCCTCTCCAAAACTAACACACTTGATTATCCTTCACTACGTTTACATGCATTTCTTGGAGAAAAATTTTACCAGGCAATGCCTCATGATAATAAATATATGTTTGTGCATAAAACACAGATTAAAACTAGAACTAAAAACTACTGCACAAAATATTACGAAAATCAAAGGTCAACATTTTCTCACCACAAACTTTCATTAAGAGGCAAGAAAGTCTTAGGGCCAACCCTGAACTACTGTAATAACTACAGAGCATTTTACTTTGTAAATACTTTTTCATAATTCAGCCCTGGTTTGTATGATGAGATGGGATTTTCCAAAACGGAAAACCCTTGTTGAAATGCTTGCTAAGATTTATCATAAATCTCAGCAGACATGCTAGCATCCTTTCAATAACTCTGCATTTTAATTAGATGGAAAGCAGCCAAGCTTTGTGTACTGGCTGGGAAATGTCAGGAACCACTAGAAAATCATGAGACCGACAGCTAATTTCTAAACCAACACAACTTTCTTGGACTCAGAGTCTGTAAGAAAGTGTAAGCAAATATACGACAGGGTAAAAAAAATAAGCGAGCTATTTTTGCAACATCCTATCTATACCACTTTACCTATTTATCATACTTTTTATTTACATAACCTATGCATAATATCTTTTGCCCCTTTAAAAACACTGTCACTTGAAAACTAGCCATCATCTCATTCATGCACTGTCAGAAAAACAGAGTCAAAAGACAGGGAAAAGAAAGAAGCCTCAGACAGAGGCTTTCAGCAGAGAAACTGCAGCCCTTTGTAGATCAGAGGCAGGGGCACTACTGGAGGAAGGAAGGTTTAGGTCCCTTGGTATTATTTAAATATATACTTATAAAACTTGCAACGTGGCACTAGCTGTACTTTTTGTTTATTTATTTAGAGGTAAGTACGTATAAAACCACAGGGTGCTATATTTCCTGTGGTCTTTGTTACCCTATATCTATGATTACAACACCCATGTTATGTAGGGAAATAATATGCTCTCTAATGCAGTGAACGGTAGCCATAAAAACTGTGGCCAAAAAAAATTGCAAAAAGATGGCTCATACTCACAAATGGATTCATTCTGGACAGAAATTTGGTGTCAACTTAGTAGTTTAATTCAGAAAAATATGGCCACATCCAGCCACTTGGATATCTCAAAGTAGGGATGACATTTTTAACATGCAGCTTCTTCAGCTGCAGGGCTGAGCGTGCTGGCTGGTATCACATGCCACTATGAACTCACCAAATTCTGTGAAAAACCCAACCACCTAGCTAGGGACTAAGATATACACAGATGGCAATGAGTTCGTGGAGGAAAATGGGTAGCTATCACCCAATTTTACAATTGTAACCCGTTCCTGTGATGCCCAGCTTGACTCCAACCTCACTGCAATCCCCCAAGGCTCCCACGAGCAGTCTGTGGTCCCTGAACGGTAGAATCATAGAATGGTTTGGATTAGAAGGCACCTTAAAGATCATCCAGTTCCTACCCTCTGCCCTGGGCAGGGACACCTCCCACCAGACCAGGTTCCTCAAAGCCCCATCCAGCCTGGCCTTGAACCCCTCCAGGGATGGGGCAGCCACAGCTTCTCTGGGCAACCTGTGCCAGTACCTCACCACCCTCACAGCAAAGAATTTCTTCTTTATGTCTAATCTAAATCTCCCCTTTTTCAGTTTAAAACCATTTCCCCTCATCCTATGGCTCCCCTCCCTGATCAAGAGTCCCTCCCCATCTCTCCTGCAGCCCCTTTAGGGACTGGAAGGGGCTCTAAGGTCTCCCTGGAGCCTTCTCTTCTCCAGGCTGAACAACCTCAACTCTCTCAGCCTGACCCCAAGAAGAGCATTTCAGCATTACACTATCATCCCATACACACTCATACCCTTTTTGGACTGGCTGTTGGACAAAACCTAGTCAAGAGCTGCAGGTGTGCTGGGAGGGCAACCAGGAGGTAGGTATGTTCTGGCTGCGCAGCTGCACAGGATACACGCACACTCTTCACATCAAGGCAATCACAGCTGCCAGTCAGGCCAAAGAAATTATTTATAAACCTGACACAATGGCTACAGAAAGAAGAAGAACATGAGACTTCGAGCTGCTCCATGCAAAGTCTGAACAAGCATGCTTAACAAATCATCGAGCCTCCAACTTTCCCAAGAAAAGGTGATGAAAGACGACATCAACTTCTAATGATACTTGGTAATACATTAAACTTGTAACTTGAACTGTAATATATTGTTCAAAATTCAAGACTTAAACCTTTGAACATAACAAGCAATCTGTTACAGCCATGAACAACAGAATTTGTTTCTTCCCTTAAAAAACCAAACAGAACTGTCTGTAATGAAGTACTTCTAAGTTGCTCAGACTTTAAGTTCTTAGGAGCACCACACCTCAGAAATACCAAGGAAATAATTACTGTATAACCTCAATTGCCTTCCTTTTCTGTATATTTTTGATGCAGTCTCTGGTTACTATTATCATGTAGTGGTTTTTCTATTTCATGCCTCATTTCAAAACAACAGGGGACAGAACTGCGATTGCATAAGCAACCATAAATCTGGTATTTCCTAAGTTTCAAGTGCTTGTCTTCATAAACTGTAACATTCATGCAATGGCTGGTGAATGCCTTTAGAATATACTTTTCTCTCAAAACTGAATAGAGAAAAAAGCAATACCATCTCAATATGGTAATGTATTAATATTTGCAAGTGGCTGTGTAGCCACACTGTTTTATGAACACAAAAAGTCTGCCCTAGTAAGTAATATGCATTCCACTTTAATCAGAGCAAACAAAAAAAAAAAAAAGACAGAGTGCTTTACAATTCCGAAACAAAAATTAAAGCTTCCACCAACTGTACTGCTCAGCCAAGGCCTAATTTAAGCAAAGAAAAATTGCTTTTCAGAACAAGCTTTGTTAATTTCTGTAGGCATGTCATTAGCATGACAATAAACCACACTGGGAATCTGTTTTCCTATTTCTAAGCTTCTACTTATAAGCAAGGAAGACTGTCGATGCTGAGAGCAAACACTCAGTTACCCTCTTTCCCTGGAGCACTGTGGTTCCTCACACCAAGTGAACAGAGGATCCCACAATCTACAGCAAAGAACTGTGGAAATATCTAGATGCAAAAGTCTTCCATAAAGGGACCCATGAAAAGTTTGTGAGACATGGACACAGACATGGAAATATAAGCACTCTGCACTCTAAATCAGGAATTAGAGAACGTTATAGGCAATTAAGAAGAAGAAAATAATACAATTCTAAAAAAGGACACGCAAAGCTGATGTGAACGGGGCTCAGACAACCCGCTTGCTACACTTGGGAATGAGACAAGACAAAGAGAACCCAGCAGAATGGCAGCGGGTTCAAACAGTTCAAACGCTGAGAACCAAAACATCTGGGTGCAACAGATGAGAACAGCACAGAAACCAAAGCAGTGGAAGGTTAAAGGGCATCAGGATCTGAGTGAAAGATAAAGTACTAGTGAAGAGAGGGAATACATTTCTGACTACGAGGAAAACAGTTTTTTTAGGAATAAAAAAAAAGGGGGGAGGGGGAAGGGTGTCAAAAAAAAAAAAAAGATATTGGGCAAACTGAAGTGGAGAAGGCAGAACATGTGGGGATATGGGGAAAAAAAGCAGGCAAGAATAATCTAGAAATGAAAATAACCAAGCCATTAACTGATGTCTCAGAAGTGTGGAAAGGACGATGGATTTTAGACATGCTGCAAATATAAAAGTGACAATATTTGATATAGCTCAGGAGAACAAATGGGAAGGAAGCGCAACAGCCTCCAGGACTGTGTGCAAGGCTACAGGAAATGGGGATGGCAGCAAAATTTCCTGTAGGCTGGAGGAAATTAGGCTACTGGTGCCTGGAGTGGAGAGGAAGATGAATTGAGCTTAGCCAAATTATGCCTGAAGATTCATTGAGGAAGAAAACCAAAGGGCAGGAAAGAAAATGGACAGTGAGAGAGATATCAAGGACTGGATGAACAAGCAAATGAAGAAAGGTAGGACAGATTTGAGAAATACAAGACAGTTGTGGGAAGGAGAAAGGAAAAAGTATTTGCCTATATAGCCAACACTAAAAGCATGGCAATATGTAGGATCAGAAACAGAGAAAGGAAGAAGTTATAGCAAAGTTACAGAATTCTTGTAAAATTCATCAGGAAAACTATGGTGGGTCCACGTGGCCACAGTAACCTCAAGTAAAGAGATGCTGTTGTAGAAAGTAACATAATGAAAACAGGAAAACTGACTTATATCTCTGAAGCATATATAAGGAAGACAAAGAAACATAAATGAAAGATAATCAAATAATACATGATGTAAAAGACTGAAACACTCAACTCTTTTCTGCATAAACTGAGATTTCATACAAATAAAGCCAACATCTGGGAAGGAACACAGGCCAGAAAAGGGAAATAGCTGGATATAGAATATTGGATAAATTACATTCAAGTCAATGAGGCTTGATAAAATTCACTGTAGTGTACCCACAGATA
>BJBW01017476.1:17570-58060 GCA_004320125.1 Scolopax mira
AAGTATTTATTTTATTCCCCTAGTCCCCTGTACAACTGCCGGGACTGAAACAGTGGAAAGTTAAGCTTGTAACCCAAATTTTAAGCAGCAATGGGTCAGGTTTTCTAATGCTCCCAAGTACAAAAGTTCTGTTGACTAAAAATTGCAAATGTTGATTGAGCGTAGCCTGATAATAGCACTTGAGTTTTCTGAACCGGGAGCTCAATAGATTGGAAAATGGTGCTTGTCTGTGAATATTTCATAGGGTATTTGCTTATTGCTTCTGTGATCGTTTTGTATTTTTGCAATAGCACTGTTAATGGAGCCTGAAGTTTGTGTTTTTTGGTGTAAATGGATACTTCAGGACAAGATTTCTAAGCATAAAAATAAGTCTTTAAACCTGCCGTTCTTCTAGTATTTAGGAAATGGAAGAAATGAAAGGAGGAGTTTTTTAGTTTGAGCGTAAAATAGAAGGCAAGTAAATATATGGAAGTGTGAAATTAAATTAAAACGTGGAGTGAAAATAAAAAAAAAAAAAAAGTATGTACATAAGCCCCATTATAAATTGAAAACTTACTGTGCATGCAAAGTTGTATTAAGAGCATGCTGCTTTATTTATAATGGGATTTTCCTAGGTAGTTAATAAACTTGACAAAAATAAATAGTCCAATCCTCTGAGCACCTATCAAGGTGCTGATCCCACAGAATTTTCTGCGTGCATTAATCTTTCTGTATTGTGAATACACAAATCCACTCCAGCAGTGGAGGGCAGCGAGGGCGTCTCCGCAAGCAGAGAACGGAGAGCTGGATCCAACAGTCTTCTCCTTTCCCTTTCTAAGGCTGTGAGCCAGTACGAGGCGCTAATTAACGTAAGACAATTGACATAATGGAGAAAAGGGGGAGATCTAGGCGTCTGGCAGTGTTGTGCTGACCTCAGTAACCACTCGGGCTCTGTTCTTGTGGTTGGGAGGATGCCATCCCGGTGCGTCGGAGCGCGGGTGCCCTCCCATCTCAGAGGGAACGGCGAGCCCTGCGTACGCGCACTCCGGAAACGCTTTGACCACAGAACCACCACCACACGACTAGTTGTTTCTGAAACCCTACGTCTGTGTTGCCTCCCATAACTCCTCCTGCAGTTTTGCTTCTTGAATATTGCGTAATTTGCCTTTGTAACCATTTATTATTATTTTTTGTTTGTTTTTTCTTTGAAACCCGTCCTTTGCTTCGCTACAACTTGTGGATGGTGGTTTTACTCTCACTAGAAACTCTTCAAAGATTTCCTTAGTGCTTCGTCTTATATTTTTCATGCCCTTATTTGATTTCAAAGACCGTCTTTGAGAACAGGTTTTTTTTTTTGTGGCACAGCGAGTTGGTGATAAAGGATCACTTGATTTTAATTACGGAATTTATGTCAAGTAATAATTTTTGTCTAAGCAGCTCAATTTGTCATGGGTTATATTAAACGTTTAAGGAAAGTTTCTCTCATTATATGAAACTACTGCTCGATTTGTTGATTCAAAAATAGCTGTGCTGTAAATCAGGCTGCGATGCAAAACTCAGTCTGTGTTCTCTTCTATGTTCTTTTTAACCACGCTTGGTTCAATTTAGCTAATGTGTTGATTATGAAAAGATTAATCTAACCAGAACATGCCACACTTGTCTTGTACATTCTTGTGCGGAGTTATAAGCTATGAAGGCTTAAATGCAGATTCAAGTTGTGCTGGTGTAACTTCTTTGTGTTAACAAACTCCCAATCCTAACACGTAGGCTTAGCTGGCTGGGGAATTCTTCCAGCTGGTACTGCTTTTATATAAATCTAGGGGATGAATGAGTGTGAGAGTTTTTGCTTTTACAAAAACGGGAATAAAAATGATGAAACCTGGAGTAATTCATATCTGAGTTATTTTGGTGCCAGCTGTGTGAGCATCCTCACTGCAGAGCGTCTGTTTTGACTTCTGGTAACAAATCAAAATCGTGCTTTTTTCCCTTTTTTTTTTTTTTTCTTTTTTTTTCCCTCCAGAAAAGGGGAGACACAGTCTCGCACCGAATAACTGGAAGCATAAATGACAAGCAGATTAATGTGATTGTTTTCTTTGTAAGTGAGCTCTTAGTAACTGTGCTCCGAGAGCCATTTAGCGTCAGAGCTCTTCTGGGGGATGCCAAATTCTCTTGCTCGGTGTTGCAGTTTCCTGGAGGAGTAGATGTGGCAACAGGATGTTGGTAAAGAACAGGAAACTACTTGAATTTGCTACTTAGGCCAGTAATAAGACTTTATTTGCATGGCGTATGTATAGTAATTAGTGCAGTTGCAGAGTGTGGAGCTTGGGGAGCGTGTTCAGCTGTGAGCTTTGGCGGGTGGCACTCGGTACTGGGGGGGTAACAAAAGGGATGTAACTGGTTAGAGGCTTGTTAAACCCCTCAGATTTGACAGCTGTCTCCAGCTGGCTTTATTATTGGGGGTGGATTTCTCCTAGCACTCAGCTCTGTAACAGTTCTTCTGACTTGTGCTGATCTTTGAGCTCTTTCTAGCCTGTCTGAGCGGGCAGCAGCTGGCTCTTCTGCAGTTGGAGCCAAGAGCCACCGTCACCAAAAATGCTTAATAGACCAAGCTTCACTCTGCTGCTGGTTAGATGGGGATGAGCCAGCTTTCCCTTCCCCAGCCATGTGGAAATGTGGTTTAAAAAAAAAAAAAGAAAAAAAAATCATGTGCTTTCGAGCTGGTGATATTAATGAAAAGGGAGAGGAATTATCTCATTTGCTTTTAGTAGAGATTTTTTTCCTCTCCTTTTTCTTCATAGCAGTTGAGAGCACAGAAGCCTCTCTCGTACGTAGCCATACCTAACAGCAGCTTTGTTTTAATGCCTTTGTTTCTGTCCCCTTGCATCTAGCAGTTTTCTGAGGGTTTCCTAAGGTTGCAGACCCATGTGCAGGATATTGATTTCAGGATTACTACTTAAAAACAATCCAAAAAAAAAAAAAAAGGTGAAAGCTAAATACAGTGTAGAGCTTAGTCCACGGTGCATTGGCTGGTTAAGGTCTTTGTTGTTTTACAGTTGCATCCGTGTAGCACAGGGAGTGAATGCCATAAGAAGACCATTGAGTTTGTGTGGTGCTTTCTGGCTGGTAAATTTAGGTAGGTTTTAAACATTGATTTATGTGTCTGAAGTGGCCCTTGAGCCCTGATGTACCAGACTGCAAGATCGACAACAAGAAACGTGGGGAGCCAGAGGCTTTGCAGTAACGTTTGGAACAAATCTGTAAGATAAAAAAGTTGAAGCAGGTTTTTTTTTGTCCCCTGAATGTGGGCAGCGAAAAGACATCTTAATGTACTTCTAGACTTGGTTAATCGACTAATTGTGAGTACAAATTATTGTGTGGTCTTAATGCATTCACTTCAGTCAATAATTCAGTATTAATCACGGAATGGTTTTTTCAAGTATTTATAAGTCTCCCTATTTCAGTTGACTGCAAACTCCTTATAAAAGCAGATTGATGAGATGCTTATGAGCAGATGAATTTCTCACTTAGGGAAATGTGAGGAGAAATTTCTATCCAATAGTATATTCTTTGTTTTCACCGAAGAGATACAGTTTTACTAATGTCTATTCACTCTTGTCCACAAATGTTTTTTGCTAGTAATTCACAGCTTCAGTTTCTTCAGAACAGCTCAATAAAATGCATGTGTGCATTCCTCCTGCATGGCACTTAATTTTTATGAAATACATATTTTATTGGATGGTAAAACATTAAAGGATCTTAATGGCCTAATTAATACTCTGTATCCACTTCTGTCTTGTGTATTTTGCTCTTCGTTACCCTACTGATCCTTTTTTCATGTCTTCATGCATTTTTTATCATAAAAATTTCAAGCAGTCTTGAGAGAGCACTCTATTAGAAGCCTGTTCTTTGAATATTCAGCAACTCTTAAGTAAGATTTGATTGATAGTCCCTTCCCTCCCTACCCAATCTATTTTTCGTGATTTAGAAGTGAGTTTAATTTCTGGGCTTGTCGTTTGTTATGTATGCGCAATTTATTTTCGTTTTCCTTCCTCCTTTAAACGTACCAGGTATGTAATTTTCATGTTGTTTGAGGACATCTTGACAGTTTGGGAGAAATAACAAAGAAATTAATTGGGAGATCTACCTTAGCTGAAGGAGCAAAGATGGACAGTCTTTGTCTGGTTCTGTTAATCTATACTGTGTGATTAGGGTAGGAGGATAAGCGGAAGGAAACTTTCAGCACATTGTTACCACTTATTATCCTGTTTCTCTGGAATCTTCTAGAGTAAGAGACTATTTTCATGTGCAAGTGCAAACCACTCCACCTCTTAGAACAGGAGGAGGAGACAAAAAAGCTTGCAGAGGTGGTCCAGGCACTGTGGAAGAGTGTTCCTCCCCTCCTCTCTGAAATAGAACATTAGAGCTGTACCCCTTTTTTTCTGCTTCGTGCCACTTTACAGAGAGCCTTGGGAAGTCTTCCCACACAAACTGTTTTAATCTTCTGTCTCCCTTAAGGCCACGTACAGAAGCCACCAACATTTTGACTAAGCAGGACTGGACTCCCTGCAGAGCCAGTTTGTGCACTTGCTAAAGGAATTGCTCTTGAGCAACTTAAGGCCTTTCCTCTCTCCAGGGCATAAGAACTATGGACTCTTAAACACTCAAAATCCTGATTGCGTGGGAGGAGAAAAGGACTAGACACAGAAAGCAAATTTTGTTTCCACCTGATGGGTAGACCAAAAATAGTTTTGCTTTTCATATGCAGTTTGAGGTGTAGCCCAAACTAGTAAGGGTAGACTTTTGGTGTGGGAGATGTGCCAACTGCTATTTATTTATTGATCTTTTTTCTTTTTTTTTTTTGTTTTTAATTGTTTCACGGCTTGTGTAACGTGGTGTACCTTGGGTTGGCTGCCTGCCCATCGTGCGTAAAGGGGTGTTGACTGTCAACAAGCCTGGCAATTGGGTGGCTTTGCCTCCTTCTGCCCTCCATTCATCTCTCTCCTTCTACCATGTCTCCCTCAGACACTGTCTAAGGAGACAAGCCATAATAGAACTGTTTTAACACTGCAAAGGATGTCAAAGGCTGGCACATGCTTTGCTGCTAATGTCTTTTTTTTTTTTTAATGCACTATTAAAGCAAGCACTGAAGTTTTCTTCAGGCATAGAAACTCGTAGGAGAAAATTCCTAATGTGTAGTGGTTCCATAAAAATGTTGCTAGCATATTTTTTTTCTATTTTGTGTATAAACAAGGCATATGCAAACCGGCTGTTAGAAAGAAGCACAGTCAAGGAGTTTAGATTTGCACATGGTCTGTTTACAATCGACTGTCCCAGATCAGTGTTTCATTGCAAAGGGAGCAGCAGAATGAACTTGGGAAACAGAATTGTTTTGATGGGCAGTGATTCAGAATCTGAGGTCTCTTGGTGACAAGTGGTGGATCCTCTTCTCCAAGTGCTTCACAGTTTCTTCTCAATTTTGTCCTGCTTTGCACTCCACCATGTAGTATTGCAAGTATGAGAATTCTTATTTTAAAAAAAAATTGTAGCAGAGAAGGGCTAGATTCCCATTCCCAAAAAAAGCTGATGTTGTAAACTGTGAAGCTTGTATGAAGCTTCCATGTAAAATACATCTGTTGAAGTAAAATGTTTCCCTAATTCTGTAAACTATACTAAAGCATTAGGGAGCATTAGAATATACCGGTAATATGACAAATTAACTCTCTAAAATTTCCTGATTTAAAAATAATGGAACGTCGGGAGTAACTTCCATATGTGCTGTTGTTTTACAAGAGTCATTGTGACTTGAGTTGGTTAAACTCCTTTCAAGGAAGAACCCCCACAGCACAGTCATATATGCTGGCAGGATTTAAAATACCATAATTAATCTTGGGATTGTTTTACATTGTGTGATCATTCACGAGCCAGTCCCATACATCGTATTGTCCTGAATCATAATAAAATTATTTTCTTTTTCTCTTCTTTAGTATTAGGAAGGTTGTGCCTGGGATTCTCTTCTAACCTTTACTTTCAGTGTCAGTATTTTGAAGGCTGCAGGTGGGTGTCACTTTGCAGACATTTGTGTGAGAGGTGCTCTCTGTTGCCCCAAACGTTTATTTGGCTCCGAGTCTAGAAGGTGTCAGCTTTTAAAACATTTAAATTACCCTCACAGCCACTTTTAAAACAGTAATCCTGGCTTCCTCTACTGGGTATTGAATGGATTGTGAAATGTCTTCGGAGGGAGTGGAACGGACTTGAGCGAGCATTTTGCAAAGCCTGACTCCATATGGATCGTTTTTTATAATGTACATAAATAGTACATTAGCTCTTCCAAATCACTTTCTAAATGAACTGAACCAGCCTCAAAGGAGGATACATCACAGTCATGCTCGGTGTGCTAGAGCCCTCTTAGAGAGCCTGATTGAATTGAAAGGTTAGTAACATCCCACACGCGAGCTTTTTCTGGCCTGTGTATGTGGGAATTAGGGTCCCTTCCTGAGCTTTACAGAGGTTATTTTCTTTTGCACAGCCTTTGCTAATGTGTTTATAGGTAGTGCCTTATATTTGAAAGGGAAAGTCTTCTAGATGGCTGCTGAGACCTTTCAAGGAGATGGGCTGGCTCCTTGAAAGCAAATCCTGCAATGATGAATGGCCCATTAGAAGAAAGTTGATGGCATTGCAAATGAGATTTACATGAGAATTAAACTGCTCTAGTGTATCCAACAAAGATGCTGAAACAAGTGCCTTTTTCTCATGGTTATTAGGAGATTTTATGAACTGATCTTTACAGACTCTTTCTCCAGGGTGTAAAAATTTCCCAAGGATCTGGATGCTCGTGGTAATAAGGGAAGAATCTGCCCCAGAAGCTGGGAGGTCGGATGAAAATAGGGGTAGAATCGAAGTTGCATGTTACCTGTGGCAGCCGTGGCCAGATTTCTGTGGTGAAAGAGGCAGGATCTGCAGCAAGCTGGAAATTCCCCAGCAGTTGAGCAAAGTTTTAAAAGGCTTGGTGTTGAGTTAGGTATGGAAATGAATAACCAGTGGTGCTTGTGGAGGCCAACTGTGGCGCTACAGTTAGTTCCAGGCTCTCACTACGTGTTTAATTCTTGGTGCTTGGTTGCTTAATTTCTTATTGAAAACAGAACTCTTTGTAGAAGCTGTTGCAGGGAAGTTCCCCAGAGCGTGGGTGCAGGTGGGGCTTTTTTTGGCACTGAGGTAGGTGTTAATTGTGGTTTATGATTGAGGGAGGAACGCACTTAGTTGAGTGTTTCTGCCAAGATGAGCAAAGGAGGAAAATGGTTAATATTGACCTTTTTCATTTTAACCGAGATCAGCGTGAGCAGCAAAGGCTTAGAAAGCCTCTCGGAAGGACTCTTGAATTTCACAGAAGCAGGGAAGGAGTGAGAGGTGGTGGTGGTGGTGGTGGCCAGGCTCTGCTGAGTCGCTTCTTGTGGTCTCTGCTGGGGTAGAATGGAAGCCAGGTTTAGGCTCTTTTCTTATGATTTGTCTTGGAGGGGGGGCTAAACGGAGCATGTCATGAATAGGGGCTCGGCAGCCTTTTCTGGCGCAGAAACCGTGGGCAAATGTGTCACAGAGTGAGTATTGACCATTTCTTTGACATCTCTGGAAAAGGAAGAGTCATCTGAGACTGACCACTGACTGCCTGGCACTGGCCGAATAGGAGGGTCTGTGAACCCCCTCTAGGGGTCCTGAATCCTCATCACTGGGACTGGGAGCTGTGGTTTGGCAGTAGACCCTTAGGACTGGGAAAAGTGGGGTGTGAAAAGTCCTATAAAAAGGCGAGATGCATCATAACTCCAAGCCCTTGGCAAGGGCTGAGCAAAATTTATGCCATTTTGGTCTCAGAGTGGAGGAGAGTTTTGGCCACCACCTCGTGAAGGAAAGGTGTAGGACCAGGGTGGTGAGGGCAGAACACAGAAATAAGCATCATCTTACTTTGTTCCATACAAGTTGCTTTTCACCATGCACTTGAATTAACTTAGTGGGAGAGCAAGTTAGTGTGGGCATGGATGGAATAACCTTGATTGTCACTGTGGTGTCTATTGTATTTTTTTTTTTTAATATCATAAAACCTTGGCTGCTGTCAGACATACACTTGAAGAATATTTATCTCCACAGAGTGCTTTTTTTTTTCTTTTAAGCTTCTGTTCCACTTCATAGTTCTGCCAATTTGATCTGTGCTTTAGCTTTGTTTAATTGGTATTATCTGGTAGGGTTGGGATTTGGGTTTGATTTGGCTTTTTTCCCTTTGAAACATCACGTTGGGATCTGAAATGGGGCTGCTTTAAAACTGAAGAGTGTATACGGGATGGATTTTTTTTGCCAATGTTGTCAGAGTGGCAACCATATAAAATGAATTCCTGTGTCCTCTGAATATGCCCCAAACTTCCCTAATTGGCGTGCTGATGAAGAGTCCTCCAGGGCTTTGTGGAAATGCAGCTTTAAGACACATTTTCACTCTCTGTCAAAGCCGGAGTGACAAATGTAACGTTAATTCTTCTAAGGTGGACGCTGGCTTAACGGGGCTGAAATCCCCACTTTCATGCAGCCCATTTTACAGAGGTCCGTAGGGGCCAATAATGATTAGAAAGTGCCCAAAAATATTTGAACTAGGTTTGTAAGAGCTCCTTATTCTGTCAGGCAGCCTAAACAGCCGTCCAGCCCCATGATGAATGTCGTTAAAATCCCACGAGAGGCCCCGTAGGTCCTAAATATACATTTACCACCTAAGCAAGGTGGGCTGCGCTTGTGGAGAGAGACAATTGATCCTGCCCCTGTGTGTTGATTTTTGGGGCATTAGCAGGGGGGAGAGGAGTTAATTTTAGCTTGATTAGCAACACGGAAGGGAATCAGGATGACTGCGTTGGAAATGGCAGCGGGATGAGATCAATGAGGGGAGTTTATTTCCGCGCATCTAAGTGGGTGTTCTAAGCAATTTAATTTTTCCTTTTTTTTTTTTTTTTTTTCGGTTTGTTTTGAAGAGAACCAAGAATGTTAATGCATTCGGTGCTTGAAATCCTCTTGTGGTCACAATTCTGGATACTTCAATGTTGCTCGTGGTGGTTGTTTTAAATGAACACCAGGTGCCTGTTTTCTGTTCCTTAACAGTTCCTTGTTTCTTTGCTGTTACCTGGCTCAGCAGCAAGTGAGGAGTGATTCTTGGTACTGGACTCTCAGTTTTTCTCCTACGCACCTTTGTTTATATTCTGGAGCATGTTCAGAACTGTTTATGATTAAACATTGCTCAAACAGCCAGGTTAAGATTTATTGACATAAAGGAGGCTGGGAGGAGGGAGTGGCTGGCAGGTCATCTGTGTCTACTTCCAGTGGTATTGAAGATGTACACGTGTCTGTGCAAGGGCTGTGGTGTGTCACACGGGCTGCTGTGCAAAACCACGATGGTAAGGGACTGCTACCTATCACCAGTCTTTTTTTTTCCTTTCTACAGTACAGTAAAGCTCAAGCAGGGAAATGTGTGCAGGCTGCATCTTCAAGCTTGAGGTACTGAAACCATCCCCTGGCTCTTGAACAGGGCACCACTATTTTTCTCTGGGTAGGAGAGGCTTGCATAGCTCTGAGGAGAGAGATCGGGCTTTGAAATGTGCCTACAGGGTTATGACCTACAGGAGTTTTAAGCAGGGATCCTTTAAAAAAAGACAGATACCCCTTAAAATACAGTGGCGTTACGTGGAAGGCCAGGAGGTTCAAAAGGGAAGATCAGAAGGTGAGCACTAATTAGGGAAAAAATCCAAATGAAAATACGGAAGGATCAGAGTTAGAAAGAGGGAAAGTTCATAAAACAAATAAACAAACAAAAAATAATATAAAATAAAACAGCAAAAAAAACCCAAAACCAAAAAACCCCATCTTTTCTGAAGCTAAACCAATTTGTTTCCTGGATGCCCCTCTTAGCTACATGCAAACCATAGGTTTTAAATAGCTATTTAGCTTTTGAAGGAGTCTGTATGTAGCACACTGGGGTTTGTTTGTTTATTTAAAAATCACAGATATTCGTAACTTTCAGGCTTCAGAAGAAAAAAATGCAATGCTGACAATATACTAAAAAAAGTTAACAGATTGATCAGCCTAATGTGGAAAGGGATTTTAGGAGTCATCAAGGAGACTTGATGATAAAAATGAGATAGACACACACATAATTTTGTGTGTTAGTTGCACATAATTTACATTTTCTCTGAAGCTCAAATATTTATTGGCTGGGGAAGAAATGGTTAAGATAGGATCTAGACCTCTACAGGCTAGAATAGCTGATGAGAGCAGCGGTGGTACGCAGGGGGGTGTGTTACACAGTCTCTTAACTATCGTTGGTTTTATGTATACAACCACACACACAACAAAATAACATAATAGGCTGGCTGTGTGTTACAGATGATATCAGGCTCTGCAGAGCTGATAGGGAACCTTTCTGGTGCTGGCAGCCAACCTCATTTAAATAAAAGCATCGTCTGCTCCTTGTGCCAGCCCACTTTGAGGGTGGCAAACTTTCAGACCAAGTTTTTGACGTCAGGCCACTCGTTTTGACACTCGGAACAGTTTGCCCAGAGACATGAAGTTGTTTGTAGTAGGGACTACACAGGAGAAGAGAGCAGCTTCTGTAATGCTGTGGTAGAGTTCACCCACAGGAGACTATAATTATAAAAAAAAAAAAAAAAAATCAGACAAAGGAAAACCCCAACCAATATTGATTAAACGATAGATGTCAGTGATGCTGCAGATGAATTTATATTGATGCAAAATCGCATCTGATTTTTGTGGGTGTAGGTAAGACCTTCCAGGCTCAGATGTCGAGCCCGTTGGCAGACCCGAATTAGCTCTTGCAATGCTTCAGCCTGGCTGGACTCCACGTAATCTGCCCGACGTGCTGCTGACCAGTGGCTCACGTGGTTTTAAAGGAATAGGAGGGCTCAGGAGGAGAATTGGAATTTGTCTTCTGATAGCGAGCCGTGTGCCCAGCACTCCTGGTTTGGAGTGAATGGCATATTTTGAAGCTGACTCCAATGTTTTGAAATGTGAAACTAAGTGAGGTACAATTATAGCACCACCTCTTTGTTTCTCTGTGCCTGCTGGGTGGGCACAAATTAACTGCCATCATGTTTTAGCATATATAATTAATGAGGTGGTCTTTGTGGTGGGCTTCAACAAAGTCCCTGACCCAAGTACCAAAAATTTGCCTTAAAGGTATTTGTTCTGAAAGCTACTTACTGATATTCTTCTGATTATACCAAGGCTTGGTTTCTGAGATCATCTTACATATTTATAATTCATCTGGAAATAATTATCAGGATTTTTGGGGGATTAATTTTAATAGAAGTGTTTATAGTTGGGGTTTTCTTTGTTTTAAATAGATAAGTGAATTCATCCCTAGTCAGGTGTGGATCAACTGGTGTTCCACTGAGTTGGTAAATAAGTAGTGATAATGATTTCAATAATATCTGTCAGCTTTTTATGCAGGTGTTGAAGTGACTGAAGAGACTTTACCGACTGGCTGCCCCAGTGGGTTTTGCTGGAAAAGTTTCAGAAAGGTGGTTTTTGAAACTGCACATTCCTGGCTCTTTACTCTCTCATAGCTTTCTGTAGGAGACTGGAGCAGCTTCTGGTAGGTTTTTTGGCATCGGGCTGAGGAGGATTACTCTGACCCATCCTGCAAAGCTGGGGATAGTAGGATCTGGAAGAGACCCATCCTGGGAATGTGAATTTCCCAGGCAGGGTGGTGACTCCAGAGGAAACCTCCTGCCATTCCTGCTGGCTCTCCATCAACTGATTGAAACGCCCTTCTCAGTAGTTTCGCTGATGTTCTTTCCTGCTCCTCTCTGAGATGCTATTTTGATAATCTGTGAACTTATTCCTTGACCTTGTTGTGGTATTTCATTACTGGAAAAAAATGGCAACTGCAATATCTTAGATGGTGGTTTTTCCTTTCCTGCACCGTGCTTTACTCCTCGAAGGGGAGGATATAGAAATGAAGCTGTGCTGGATGTCTCAAATAATTTTCAAAGAGCAAAATCAAAACACAATTAAAGAGATACGAGGGATGTGAAAACAAAAATGCAGCTCTTGATTCTTAACTACTCATTCTCCAGCGTGAAACAGCCTCGAATGTTCTCACTTGCATTAAAAATTAACTGCCACTGTTTGTGTCGGTAGTGTTGCTCGATTTATTGGTTTGCTCTGTGACAGCAATTAAAAGCCTTGCTAGATAAGAAATTGTTGGGGAGTTGTGTAGAATTAAATGACTGTTGAAGTTTTACAGCATGGTATGGATGTGCAAACTCTCCTCAACATTTTGCTTTCAACTTCTAGTGACTGGAGCCTTAAAAAAGAAAATGCCCACCTTCTCCTGTGTGCTTTTTAAGAAGACCTATATGAACCAAAGGAGCATTTTGATGTTCTGTGGGTTGGGCTTTTGGTATCTCTTTTCCTTTTTAGCCTTCCTGATCAGCCCAGGGGTGTTGACACTCTTCCCTCTCCACCACCTGCTTGGCCCAGTTCCACTCCCTGCCTTTTCCCGAGCCGGGCAGTGGCCGAGGTGGGACGTCTGTGGAGTCCAGAGGGACTGAAGAAATAAGAATAACTTGTGTGTATGTCTGTGTGTGCAGTGCATTGGCAGGGAGAGGAATCCTAGAGTTTGCCTAAACTTTGCTGTGAATATTGCTGGCTTCAAAGGATTTTGCTAAAATACCTATTTGAAAATCCACCGGTGTGTGGAAGTGTTTCTCAATGCGTTTGAACCTTGATGAAATGGCATAAAGGGAAGCCCTGTGCAACTGAGCTCAATAGAAACATTCATTACAGCTAATTTACTTGGTGCTTTTAAGAGACATAGCTATTCACAAGTTGTGGTTTTGCCTGATGCTGCTGGTAGTATTTGTTTTAAATAGATACACTTGCCTGCACATGCTCGTTGCCCATCTGAAATCTTGTCTGGCTGTGTTGGAAGCCTCAGTTTAAACGTGGTAATATGCAGCATTAGGCAAATCCCAGTGTAACCTGTGGTGCCTTCTCATTAAGGGGAAAAATTCCCTGTGTATGGTTCCAGCTGAACAGTTGCAAGGATCACAAGGAAAAGGTCTTGTCTGTGACAAAGAGAAATGGCAATTTTAATTTTTTCTGAAGCATTGTCCTTGTTCAGCCATTTTACTGCGCTTGCTTTTCTCAAGGCCAATCGGCGAATAAACTCTGGGAGCATAAAAGGGACTAAAAAAAAGCACTTTTCAGTAAGAGGAGCCTGTGGGTCCCATCTTAGACAACCACGAACCCAGTCCTGCAGACGTGACCTGACGGTTGCTATGGGAAAATTGCCATGGGTACAGGGCCACAGGAAGCACTTGTTGGAATGCAGAAGACATTTTCAGGCTTTGTTTGGGCCTCTTGTATACAGCTCAGTGACTTTGGGGTTGAAATAATTCAGCTGAATCAAAGAAAATTGTGACTTTTCTGTTTCAGGAACTTTTGAAAATTTCCAGCCTCAGAGCATCAGCGCGGTGGCTGATGTGATTTACCTGATAAAGACCAGAGCTTTTCTCAAAATGAATGAATTGCATTTCATTTTCTGAAAGAAGAAGTTTGGATCATGTGATGCTTCAATCTAAGTCTGTGGTTACGTGCTCTGTTTTTTTAGAATCTGTCATAAATCTGCAGTATTTCTGCTGGTACCTCCTCCTTTCCTTCTTCCCCTTGATACTCGTCCCCTCTGCCTCCTCTCTGTTGGTGCTTGTGTTGCCATGGAAGGCAAGATCAGGGAACTAATCTGCCTGACAACTTACTCCAACAACAACAAAAAAAATTAAAAATTGTTATTTCAGCTCCCTGGTTTGATTTGCTGTGCAGTGGGTCGGATGGTACTATTGGCAGGAGGGTGACATTGGGAGGAAATGGCTAAGGGGAAGGAACGGTGGTCGGGGTAAAGGAAATGCCTTTTACAGCAGAGAAGCAGATTTAGATTGTGTTAAAATGAATCTGCGTAAGATTGAGTGGTATAATTGATATCTCTTTGGGGAAAAGATTATTTTTAAGGCAGAAGAAAGCAGTGTGCCATCCACGTGAGCTGGAGAATTTTACCCAGTTTTCCAGTTACTCATCCCAGCAAGTCCAGGGTAACCATGGAAAGAGGAGGATTTCCAGCTAACGAGGAAGGACAGAAAGTCATCCCAGTAAGCTGGAATTCTAGGCCAGTTGATACTAAAGCCACTGGATCGGGAATGAGGAATTCCAGTTGTGTTTGCCTTTACTAAAACCAGGTTTATGTCACTCTCGTAAGGAACGACACCTACGAAGCAGTTAATTCCAGGCACCCAAGTGCTCTCTGGTTGAGCTACTTCTGCATCTGGCGTGATGGGGCAATGGAGATAGTTGCTGGTAATTTTTCTGGAAAACGTTCTCAACAGAAGAAAATTAAAATTCACGAAGTCGAAGTCCAACCACTCTCTCTTGGATTCAACTAATTATTTCCAACCTGTGCTCGCTTACATATGCACACAGATCATTTTAGTTCAGTCCCAGCTGATCCGTGTACTTCTTTGTGGATCTGTAATGTTAAGCATGACAGTATATATTAAATTGTGTTAGAAAGCATGGAAGGCAAGTGGTTTGTGAACTCAGGGTAACTGTGAGGTTAGAAACCAGTCCTCCCGATCTAAGCTGATGTTGTGACTTAAAGAATAATTATGACCAAGCATTTCAATGGGTCGCTCTGTCTTTTCGGCAGCTATTCTCCTTTATTTGCAGATAATCTCAGTATTTTATAAATCTGGTTTTCCTCCAGTTATGTTAGAAACACTAATGGTGACTTTTATAGCTTTTCCTCTAATTAAGCAATAGTGGATAATACCAGAGGTGCTTTTGCAGGGAACTCTGCAGTTTATTTCCTTGTCCTGCTGCTTTCTGGCAATGTCCTTGTCTTCAGATGGAATTGATTCGTTCCAGAAAGAACAATTGTGGATTCTGGACTTCACCATTTACTTGCAGTCCTTTTGCTTATCTCTTCTTGAATGCAACAAATGATTTTACAGACCAGCACGTTACAGATATTTCTCTGGTGTGTGTTTTGATAAAGGACTTTATGGGGAGGCCTTCAATAGGATTTCCCTGTTAATTCTGGTGAGATCACTAGAGCAATTGAAAGGGAAATAGCAAATGCTGCAAACTCATTACTTTAAGACTAATAAGTTCCAAAATGAACCAAGCACTCTTAAAAACCTGGCAGTTATGCTGCCTGTGTCCTTCAGTCTAAAGAGATGTGTAAAGAAAAGAATTATAATGACTCTTAAATTGCCATGGTGATAGGTACATGCTTGTTTTGTAACGTGCACTTCGACTTAAGAGAATAAAATGTATTTGTCTTCGTTCCTCCAGAACTCTTTCTGCAGTCTCAGGGCAATTAACTGTTTCATTTAGAATGCAGATAGCAGTAGCCAAGTGGATGATATAACTAGTTTCTTACTGGTATTGCTTACAAAGTATTATTTAGGGGAAAAAAATTCTAGGGTAGGGAGTGGAACAGGAAATGTTGGATGATTTTATTATTATTATTTTATTGTAAAGGAGGGGTGAATAGTACCTAATCTCCTGTGACAGCTCAGACAGCTTTCAGAGCTTGTTGTACGGTTTTATGACATTCATTCAAAGTAATATTCATTTAAATTCCCTTGTGTTTGAAAGGTGGTTTTGCTACTCATGCTTTTCCCTGCCTTGCTGCTTCAGACAGCCCTAGTTCCAGCAAAATAATAATTTTGAGCACAATACTTTTGACGATTATTCCTACTGGGAGTGAGGGTCTGGTTTATTTTTGTGAAGATGGAGAAAATTGATTTGGTTATTTTAGTTATGGAGATGAGGGGGGAAAGGCTTCTAAATTTTTTGAAGTGGTTTGGTTTGTGCTGGGTAGTGCCTGGCTGTAGAAAAGCTGAAGTTTGGCAGAATGTTGCTGTCCCCGGGCGACAAATCTTGGTCAATAAACATTCCCAGCTCAGCTGTTTTCCAGTGGCCACGGCAATTATCAGAGCCTTGTTTTTGAAGAAATGGGAATCTGAAGTAGTTGTTCTTGTCTCAGTTTGCTTATCTCTCCATGGGCAGACCTTCAGGGCTCAGATATGATTACGTGAAGCAAACTCTTATCTTTTTCTAACCAAATTTATTTTGATATTGGCTGCACTGGTGCCTAAACAACATAAAGCAGTAAGGCTTTTATGTTGTCCAAGGCACCTCCTTTCAGTTGGCTTCAAAGTATAATGGGAATAGGGAGTGGATTTATGACTTAATGGGAACTTGATTTTCATAGGTGCAGGCATGTGGGTCTTAGCTGATTACAGAAGATGAAGAAAATTATCTACAGTAGATAATTGGGGCACTTCTCTGTAATGGCTACTACATACAGTACCTGCACACTGGTTGAGGCCTGAAATTTTGGTATTTATCCTACACATTGACTGAAAGGGTGAAAGGTATCCACCTTGCCCTCTGGAAAAATGGTGTCAAGTACCTTGAAATAAGTGGTAATGGTAGTAGCCTGACAAAGATGACTGACAGCAAATTCTCACTTGAGCTGAGAAACCCAATGTGGTTTTGGAACTTTGTGCATGGGAATAATACTGTATTCTACTGGGTGAATTATTTCTAATTGACACAAAAAAGAAACTGGTTTCAGAGAAGTTAGAGGGGATAGAGGAACAGTTACGTGGAGCTTGTTTGGGGCTTTTTTTTCCTCTTTTCCGAGGGTTTTTGTGGGCATCCTTGGTCAAACTTTAGCTAGTGGTGACACAGTTCTGTTTTATCACAACACGCGCTGCTGTAACTAGAGCTCTGCCTGTCCATGTATGATGAATCCAAGGAATTTACTGATTGGAGAGATAACTACCTCATCCTTAAGAGTTGGGCTACTGTCCCCTCGCATCATGTGGCAGAGGGAAAGATTTAGATACCATGAGTCAGTGCTGTGGAAACTCTATCTGCAAAGTTTACAAACAAGCAGCATTTGCAGCACAGGGAGGCCATCCTGCTTAACTAATTTTATTTTTTTTTTTTTTGAACAAAACCTTGGGACTCTTTTGATTCAGATGACAAAAAGGGTTATTTTTGACAAAGCTTCTCATAAAATGCTCTTCACCCAACCTGCATCCCGGCGCTGTGGTAAAGCAGATGCTACTGGTGCATTTGTACTTGCAGCATTCAGGAATAACAGGATTTCATGCATTACAGCAAGATAAAGTAGACAAAGATAGTACCAGCTGGTTGCTGACAGCTCATGTGTAGCAGTCTTCCAACTTACTTTTCTGGTTATTCCCTTTTGCATAATAAACTGGAATGCTTTTTATATATGGCATAACTTCTGACATTTTATGTTATGCTTATATATTATATGATATATATAAATATCAACCCAGGTTTATATATACATTTTTGTGTGTGTATATATATGTTTTTATATATGTTTCACCTTGGCTTTTTCATGATTTGTCTGCTCTGCTTTGTCACTGTGCTTTTCCACGGTGTAAATGTAAAAGCATAAATCTAGCACAGTTTCCTGTCTCCTTTTAAAACCTTTAAATAGCCTTTTCTTGCTGTCATTACACAGTAGATCTCAGCAGAAATCAGTTGGTGTTGAACAGCACTCAGGGTGCTTTCACAAAGCAAGAGGTGACTGTAATAGCTTCTGTTGAACCTGGGTACTATGTTCTGTTAAATGCATCTCTGTTTCCTTTACATCTGTGAGTAAAAGGTGCTTTGAGGAGTGGAAGAATCATCTGCTTTTTATGGTCATGCAGGGTATGGAGTCGTTTTGTTGGGATTTTTACCTAACCGTTTTTCCTGAAGTCTGCTTTGGGGGGGTGCCTGTCTATGTAAAGTCTAGTTTTTCCCTAGCAATTTATTTCCTGCCATTTATTTGCAGACCTTACGTAGATGAAATACTTGTGGTCACTGTCACTGGGTCACCGCCGGGAAGGGTGCCTAATAGTGCTGTGTTGTCAGTGAGGACCTCATCCAGGGAACTTTTGGAAAACCTGTCTTATTTAAACCAGCCAAACAACAACAAAATCTTCGAGAAACATCTCTTGTATCGCTGTAACCATGTGTGGCATGTGCACTCCTCCTCCTCCTCCTCCTCCCCTTGGTCCCCAGTGTATACATAGCATACGTTGAGCGAGGGCTATGGAGGCTGGGAAGTGACGCGTGCAGCAGGGAGCCAGCAATCCATTTTCTTGTGCTTTCTCCTGCCTGTAATCTCATAAAGCAAGAATTGTTTCTGTGCAGTTTATGGAGGTTGGGGGGCTGTGTGTTTTAACACTAAAAAAAAAAAAAAAAAAGCTTTCTATTCTCACTGCCTTGCAAGGCATCCTAGAGAAATAGGAATCCTTTCCCACGAGGAATTGAGATGTATGCAACATACTGTAACTGTGTAGGAGTACAGTATATATGGGCTTTATGGCCATGGGTTGTAGGATATACCTCTCTGTACCAGGTTATCA
This sequence comes from Scolopax mira, assembly GCA_004320125.1. Taxonomy (NCBI): domain Eukaryota; kingdom Metazoa; phylum Chordata; class Aves; order Charadriiformes; family Scolopacidae; genus Scolopax; species Scolopax mira. The sequence goes on from BJBW01017476.1 coordinate 36,047, forward strand.
GGTGAAACTCAGCAGCGTTGAAGCAGGTTGCTTCCTGCCTGCAACAAGATCAAGACATTTTGCAGACCATTAATTTACCCCACATAATCAGCTGGAAATTTCAGAGGTGCTTAAGAGTTGCCTCTTGGGCACCCTTGAAAATACCAGTTAATTTCATTATGCTTTTTATGTTGAGGCTAATCTATGCTTTCAGATTGATCTTTTTCTCATGATGGAAATGTTAAGCAGTAGTAGTGATTGCTGTGCATCTTTGATAGGAATCGTGCAACGTGGATCAAACAATATAACTCAGTTTAAATCACTTGGAAATATATACATTAACCTTAAAGAATGCATGCTCAGCTCAGCTTGGGCTGCTGATCTTCTGTAGCAGTATAATCCTCACATGCTTAAATCCTGCACTAATGGGCCTCACTCCTAAAGAAGAGTACCTGATGTAATTTGACTTCATCCTCTTTTGGTTGGAAAGGAGGTTAATTAAGGGAACAATTAGAAAAGCTCATTAAAACTGCATTCGGGTTCAGTGTAATGAAAAGCGATCTTCCTGTGACAAGATGAATCAGAAATCATGCTGTTCTGATTTCTCAGTGACACGGTTCCCCAGTATTGGTGCTGATCTGCAGCAGTGTCTCGGGCTGTACTGGTGTCACTGGGACGGGCACCATAACCTTAATCCCAGGCACCATCTCATTCCTGAGGGAGGGGAGGAGTTCTGCGGGAATGTACCATCTGTTTTCCCGTTGCATTTCCATTTCTTGGGTCCCAAGTCTTTTACAGCACTAAAATCATCAGTTTGGAGAAATTGCCCCCACCTTAGCTTTGTGGGTTGCCTCAATACTGGGAACGGGCACAGACTGGGAGCTCCCTTGCATATATTTGCTCTCTGATGTTTCTGGGACTGGCTCCTTACGAAATGGCTGTGTAAGTGCTATCTAGTATAATGTGTGAAAAGTAGTTGTAAGTCCTGGCTTCTATTGCAGTGGCTCGGGAAGCCCATCTTTCTAAAAACGAAATCACAGCACCCAACAAATTGTTTGCTTGTGTAGTCACAGCCCAGGTTCACATTCCCTTGTTGCAGTCAGAGATTGCAGGTAGGTCCCATGGCTGGATGGGACAGTTTTGGGGAGACTCTCAAGGCAAAGCAATGTTAGATGAGCCTTTTCAGCACACGTTTACTGGGTTAGTGTAGACATCATCTTTCAGGTTGACTCATGATTTTGGATAATTAACAGATTGTGTTAAGATTGCCCATACTTGCAGGCTGATGGTTCTGCCTCACGGTGTTTTGGGTGCTGGTATAAACTTATCATCTCTCATTGTTACAGCATCAGATAGTACAGTAGAGCTGAAGAGTTAGTTGCACCATCACCTGGAAGCAATAACATGTAGGAGATGTGGATTTTGCATTACTGGGTCCTTTTGAAAAGGAAGAGGTGAGTGGCAGTGGGACAGAGCTCCTTACTGGTGTGAAGTTGCTGTGTGAAGACCTTGTTCTGGCCTCATCAGTGCTGCAGAGCTGCCTGAGGGCTCTGTGCAGTCAGGCCTGGTGAGATCAGCAGCAGGTTGGGATGGCACTGAATGCTGTTAAACAAGGACTGATTTGCCCTTGACTCAGATGTTGAAAAATGCTGAGCACCTGGTGTTTCAGCAGAGAATTCCATTGCTCTCTGAAAGAATGGTAAGGGCTTGAGAAATGATGAAGTTTTGCTCATGGTGGTATTGATCCTTAGTCCACGTGATGCTCACTGAAAATTCATGCATTCTCTGCTTTTTTTTTCTTTAATTTATTATTATTAGTAGTACTACTTTAGCAGTATGAAGGCTTAAAATCCAGAGCAGTGGTTCAACAGCCTTGTGTTGGGTTCGTCTCCGGAAGCTGTGTGCCTGCTGCTGGCAGACACTGCAAGGCACAGACTCTCTGCTAGTCTGAACTGTGCATTTGTATTGAGTCTGCAGGGAACCATGTTTAGAAGGGTTAGATAAACACAATTAAGCTGCATTGCCAGCAACGATGTTCCTATTTAATGTATTAATGAGTTCAGGTGGCAGGACCTCTGTAGTGAATTCAGTGCAATGCAAACTCCTGCTGTACGTAGCAGAGCCCCTGTGAGTCCAAGCTGCTGATTGCTGAGCCAGCTCATTTGAGAGGTGAGGTGGGAGGTGGGAATGAGTTTCACATGCTTGAATGATAATTTTGCACTCTTTGTAGCAGGTTTCTGAACATCACCTTACAGCACAACTAGCTTGTGCGGAAGAATGGAGAGCAAGAGAGTATGTTTTTAGAGATGGGATGGGATGTTTGCATTTCTGTGGATAGCGTGCTTGTCTCCATTTCTGTCAGTATCAGCGTGAAGATAAGGTGGTCACAAATACAGATTTACTTGCCTGCCACCTGGCAGGGTTCAATAATGCACTTGCTTAAAAGAATGATGTTCAGCCTCCACCAGCGCTGGAATAACGCTGCCCGAGTCCCTCCGTTTCCTTCTATAGGCAAGATGCTGGAAGGCAGCACAATTGCTGTGCTCTGCTGGCCTTTCCCACGGTGAAACCTGGTTTTTATTTCCTGCTGCTTTAACCTTACTATCAGTGAAATGATCCCTGGAAAGCTTGTATTGATTGCACATTATTGTCTAATTAAAGTGCAATAAGAAGAATTGCAGAACACTCGCTCTTAGAGCCCTGTGCCTATTGTAGGCACTATAAATTAGAGAGCTTTCTGTTCAAATATGGAAAATGTCAGTGCTTATTTCCTTTTGAATTTCCCAGCATCTCCTGAAGGCTACACTTGTAGATGTATGATTATTTTCTTTCCCCTAAATAACAATTGGAAAGAAGTGTTATTTAGAGAAGAAATGAGGCCCTGAAGGCTTGCAGGGGCCCTGTTAGCTATAACCCGTGCTGTCTAAAGGGAGGCACTTCTAAATGAATGTATTTTAATCTGAAACCTGCTAGATGATCCTTTAGCATCATGTGCAGAGATATAAATGGGTATTAGATATACAATATGTAGAGGCCAATCTTTAAATAGTGCTGACTGGTCTTACCTGGAGGCTGTTTGTTGCTCTGTCTGGACTTTCTGGCTCTTTGCTCCATGTTGCTTGTGGTTTGATACTTTCTAGTAACTTAGATCTTCCTGAGTTATGTGCAAGGAGCTAATAATACAAGATAGATAAATCTTAGTCCTTGATACAGCAGGGACCCCAGAGTTTGTCATTATAGTTCTGCATCTTGTTTAGTCACTGATTGAATACATGGCCTTGTAGAAATCACTTGACTTACCCAAACCTTCAGCTTGCATCGAATCAGTGAGTGATACATGATACACTATGATACGTTTCCAGGGAATTATGAACGATGAATAATTCTGCTCAGGACACTGTACAGAAAGATGTTACAAGGGAGTAGAGGACTTTTGTGCTATGAACGAATTAATGAGTCGTTAATTGCATACAAGAACACTTAAACATGTTTAGTATCATGTGTGAAACTGACTTTTCGTTTCTTTCCTTTACAGATGTACTTTCCGATTCCCTAGCACGGTTATAAAGATCCAGTTCACATCTTTATACCATAAAGAGGAAGTAAAAGAGGAAGCCTCATCGCCTCCCCTCCGGCCACTTTACCCTCAAATATCACCTCTGAAGATCCACATCCCGGAGCCGGATCTCCGGAGCGTGGTCAGTCCCCTCCCGTCCCCCACAGGCACTATCAGGTAAGATGTTAACTATCCAAAGGGCACTTTCTGGAAACTCTGTGTTCTCTGACACCAGGCTGAGAGCCCTGTTCCGTTTGGTATATTTGGTGCATGAAATGCCCTGTTAAAAATAGTTAAATGCTCACGTTCAGAAGGATGGAAGACTGCTAAAAACTGTGCTCGGGTGGCTGGAAGTAGGGCACAAGGGTTTTGTTTAAGAGCTCAAAGGATTGAGGGGGAACTTGAGTGTTAGTTTCACACTATAGAGTTACTAGTCTATCTTTGGCAGTGGAATTAGAAATATTTGTCGAGAGCTACCTATATGCACGGAGAAAAGAAAGCAGGCAAATATTTTCTATGTTAGGACTGCCTGTTTTATTTTTATCTCACTAAGATTCTGTTGTTGCTGGGTGGTGCCGGTGTTATCTGAAGTTAGGGACAAGGGTGGCCATTGGCACGTGGTTTCCTGGGAATAGAAGGAAACGGGGGTACTGAGGGGCCACAACAATCTGAACGTACATCTGTGCCAGTATCCTGTTTTGTAAATTATCTGATTCATGAATGTGCAATAGAAATAACCTGAACATCAAGTTACTGTCTGGAATACTTTCTTTCTTCTCAGCAATGAGTTGATGTTACAGAGTTGCAGTGTAATCTCTTTTAACATTAAAGCTGTTACTGGAGGTATATATTTTATAAAATTAAATATATACTCATGGTATAGGATGATGTATTAGAGTTTTAAAACACGTGGGCCTCAGAACAGCAGGAGTGTACCTGGTCATAGTAATAGGTTTGTTTTCTTGTCCCTACATTTGTGAAAAGGAGTAATACCCAAACACCTTCTGACAGTTAGCACTAATTCAGTGAGTAGTATTCAAATTTAGGTGGCTGAGAACAGCTTCAGTGTCACAAAGAAGCCAGTTGTGTTTTGCATAGATCCGGAGGCGCTCGCTTGTTTGGGTTTTTCCCCGGGTCTTGCAGAGCAGCACAGATGTGCAGGGCAGATATTCTAGAAAGAAGGGGCTGGAGGGAGCTGTGGTTTTAGCCCTCTGTTCAGGCACTGCTTTTAGTTTATATTTAACCTTCTCTTTTTAGACGAAGCTTGTTGCTGGGAGGGGAGGGGGATGGTTTCTCTGCCAACATATGGTAGTTAGTTTCCATTCAGTCATCTTGCGCAAAGCAGCGCAGTGTGGTTTGTGTTGCGAACAGAGGCTGTATCTTTTGACTCTGGCATATGCCTGCAACTGATATTTGACTCCCCGAGAATGTTTCTTTTTGCATAAGGAGAAAGTGGAAATAGTAGTGTTGAATTGTGCTCGGCCCCTAACGGAGTGTTTACTAAGGATGATTAATGATTGCATCCGTTTGTCTTAAGCAGAAGCTAATCCAGCCAAGTCTTCAGAAAACCTCAAAAGACATCTGAGGTTTCACTTGCCAAACCCCTTTCGTTTCCGAGTTCCTCTTACAGAGGAGGGGCTGACACGTTTGTAAACATCCCTGCTCGGCCCCTTCAAGCTTTCTCTCTCCCTCCGTGGGGTCTCTAGCTCTCTTGCCCCACGGCCCAAGCTTTGGGCAGCAATTTGGGTGTTTCTGCCTGGGAAAGGGAATGCTGTATGAGGAGTGTGTATTTATTCTGGCCAGCTGGTTCTCGGGGCAGCACTCTGCTCTCTTGGTGGCTTCCCAGTGGTGGCTGAGGCTGGCACAGTGTCCTCTCCCCTTTCCCAAGGGCAGGTCTGGGGGGGCTCGGCGTGGGTCCCCCACCCCTCTCCCATCGCTGCCTTTGGGAGGTGGTTGCATGAGCTGGGCTCTCCTCCTCCTCCTCCTTCCTCTCCCCCTTCCAGTATTTACTTTCCTAATTTGGTGCGTTTGTCTCGCTCCTCCCTGATTGGCCCATGGAAAATTATTGCAGTTTGGAAATCCTGGGCAGGGTGAAATTTCCTTTTTGGAAAGTGGCTCCTGGCCCCCTTTTCCTGCCTCCACCCCGGTGTGGGGCAGGGGCCGTACCTGGGCTCCCACTGCCAGCTCCAGCCCTGCCCTCCTGACCCCCAGCCCTGCTCTGCCTCCCTGTTTACACTGCAGTTTGCTTCCCTGCAGGTTCCCCCCCCTTGTCCCAAAAGCTTCTGGTGTGGTTTTTTTTTTTCCAGCCTATTTATTTTCCCTCTGTGAACTGCACCGCCTAGAGAGGGAATGAGTTTTAGTTAAACAAAACCAAACCTGCCACCCTCAGCAGCTTTACAAAGCAAGATTCCTGCTTACTGCTGGGGAGAAATGTGTCTACTGTTTTCTTAGCTAGGTGGTTTATCTCCAGGAGGGGCCGTTTGTAGCTGTGTTTTCAGTGCTGTTGTACAGCTTTAAGGGAAAATGTTGGTTGGCAGCATGCTGTGAGGCTTACACACAGGCATGGCATATTTCTTCCTGCTTTGAGTTCAAAATTCCTTTTAAAAAAAGTCAGACTTGCATGTTCCAAAAAGGAAAAGGACTCTGTGGTTATAAGAAATTGGTTAGAAGCAGCCTGTACCTTTTACACAACAGAAGAAAGGGCAGAGCAGCACCAAATCTCTTCTCAAGGCACTGAAAAGCTGTATGAAAACCGTGTGTAGTTTGGTTAAATTCAGCTCTGCCCGTTGGGAGATAGAACTGATTCCCAGTTTCAGGAGTTGAGGGGTAGTCTTTCAGTAGGTGGCTTTAAGATTCTGCAGCTGCACTTGGAGGATCCTTTTTGGGTGACATCCTCAGTGGTGACATGAAGTTCCTCACCTGTGCTACAAACATTTGGCTTTGCCTGGTTTTGCTGTAAGTCCATGGTATCTACGTGAAGGTAACTCCGTGTGTGTGCTGTAATCTGGTCCCCAGAGTGGCTCGTGCTTGGATTATAACCAGAGCCACAGGGACAAGGTGTGATGTAGGAGCCTATTCCTGGTCTCAAAGTCATGCTGAGTTGGAGTTTTAGTTTTCCTTTTACTATTTTCCAGTTGGTGTTAATGACCCTGTATTAGTATCTTAACTCTTTTCCGAGTAGCATCTCGCTCCAGCACTGCCCCTCAGGGTTGGGTGTTTTAGTATTTATGAAAATTAAATTATTTCTTTCTACATGTTTCCCTATTTTAAACAGTAATTGTGTTCTCCATGATATTTTTTTTTAAAAAAAAAAAGAGCTGAAATAAAGAAATACTAACTGCTGTACTATGGAGGTCATTATTCATATTTTACAGCTACAACTTCTGGCTTATCTCTGCACCAGAATGACTGTGGGCTTGAACACTTTGTCTTGTACTTGTTTGTTTTTTCACTGAAAGGGCATGGATAGTTTGTTCACATACACGGTCTTTATCGGTAAAAAAATTCTTTGATATGTAGGAGGAAAAGCCCTTAGAACCCTGTGAGAACCACTGCTTGAAAAGTGTCTGGTGAGGTTCTGTGCTAATAGGGAAACCGGTGCTTATTTGTGTGTGGACCCAAATTTGTCTTTTAGAGAATTGTTAGTACTTTGCTAGAAGGGTCAATACCTAGTTTACAATTAAATTAATGGTATGTATAATGAAAGATCAGCTGGGATCCTTCTGCATCTTTTGTTTTATAAGCTTGATTAGTAAACCAGAAGATGTAAGCTCAATTGCCATGGATTCAGGAGCTGTATTTATTTTTAAACTTATTTCTTTTTTTTCCAATATTTTTGCCAGGCAAAATTAGCTCAGTAACACGTTGCATGCTCCGATAGTGGATTACTCAGAGGCCTGCACTCCAGGAACTGCAGTTATCTTGGCTTAGCCACCAACTTGTTTTGTGGCCTTTAATAGGTCATTTAAATTCACTGTCTGATTTTTATGCATGTAGAGTGTAATTACTACTTTCCAAGAGCTGTGTAGTAGATAAATTATGTATTGAGCTCTTACTCCATAAAGCGTGACAGCAGCGTGTGCGTGTGTGAGCCGTGTTACAGCAGACGTGCAAACGCTGGCTGTGCTTTGCTTCAAACTTGGCTTAGAAAAAGAGCCAAGTGCTTTTTAATAGACCCCAGGACATGGACAACACCGATTCAGAACACTTGGGATTTAATCTGAGCTTCCATGTCTCCTCTAAAGGTATGTAATGGGAAGCTGAACCAACCCTGACTCCACGGAACAGGATGCATCAATATTACCTGCTGCATTTCAGTCAGGCTCTCCTCCTGCCTATAGCACTATTAGCTGTTTAACCAAAAAGCCAGTGAAGAGCTCCAAGGCAGGCTTTTTGCAGGCTCTTTTGCATTGTCTCAGTTATCCATTACTTCCTGCATTCGGGCAGAATATACAGCTCAGGTAACTCCCACAATTGGACAGACCGGTGATTATTTTTAATCACCCTTGTCTCCAAACCACAAGCCAACTGGTGTGATGCATATACATCGTGTAAGAAAAGCCACGATCTATACCAGGCCTGGGAGTCCCTACACATGTTGAGTTCAGATAATGGACCATGTGCTGGAGGAGAATGTGCTGGAGGAAAGGTTGCAGATGTCACCAGCTACACAAGCACTTCCTCTTCCCCTGATCACTATAAAACCTTCCCCAAGCCCACGGTTGGGGTAAACTCACTTCCTTTAACAAGGGGAATCGCTGGAGCTAGAAACAAGGAATAAGAATTTCAACTTTTGTGGAGAGCTGACTTTCACTGCGGCTTGTTCGACAGCTTTGGTTTTTCTTCGCAGTGAAGTAGGCAGGGAAGCTCTCAGATTTCTCCTTTCACATCAAAATCTGGCTTGGTTTGGCAGTCTCACCACTTGTGATTGTTTCTGAAACCTGTCTGAAACACGCAACGTGCAAGGACTTGCCTTTCTTTGAGTTCTGTTTTTGGGGCTCAGCCGGGGAAGGAGCGAGAGGCAGAGGATTCTCACCCATTATTGCTGATTGGTGTATCGTGGAAATGCTCGTTTCGCAACCCCAAAGTGCTGTACTTTGACCTGATTCCTGCTTACTGCACGTAAAATAGCGTCCCTGTATTTTTTGATGCCCCTTTTTGCAGACTGGTGAAATGAAACACAGAGATAGTCTGAGGTTTGTGGCGTCTCTCTAACCACAGTTCTTGTGTGCAGGGCAAGACACCTCCAGTTTGCATTTGAAGAGGAGACAGGAAGATTTTTGTGAAGGAACAGGGATTATCTTTTTGTACTCAATACAGGTTTAGAAGAATCACCTACCCGGGCAGAAATCTGCATCTTGGCAGTGTTGCCAAGGTTGGAGCTGTGACCACTGCTGTGTCTTTTGTACCTGCTTCACAAAGGTGCATTTTTCAGAGGTTCTGTGCGTGTCCGTACCGTATCCCAAACCACAATGTGAAGAGATGGGTTTTTTCCTCTTTAGCAATGCAGATTCCAAGTCCAGTGAACAATCCTATGTGCGTTCCCAGGTAATCTTTTCCCTTTCTCATGGAGAGGATAGGGGCTTTATCCATATACTTGCCTTAAATGAAGCTTCTGTAGATCCCTACAGATATCTTTCTTGCAGAAAAGAACAAAATTAAGTAATAGGGCAGCTTTCCTGCATTCTCGTACTGCCTCTCCTTCTGGGGAAATTGGCACTGGAGTTTGGGAGTGTTCCTGTTCCCAGCTTGTTCATAGACTTGTAATATGACCATAAATAAATCATTTAACCACTTGTTGCTTCATTTTTATATTTTTTTTTTCCCCAGTCTGTAAAATGTGGCTGGTATGAAGAGAGCCTGGAGATTTTTACGTCAGAATTGCTGTATGTGCTCAGGCAACAGATCCCTCTAGCCCAGTATTCTGCCTCAAACGGGTATCTTTGGAGTAATAAAAGAACACCAAAAATATACAGTAATGCTAATGAACGTGCAGTCTGCCTCCACCATTTTCTTGGATCAGAGGCTGCCTCAGAGCAGGGATTTCCTGACCATCTGTATAATAAAGCCCCCGATGGATTCCTTGTTTTCCTCCTTTCCCCAAGAACTTGTATAATGGCCTTTTGTGTTCACATAGATTTTTACCATCAGCCCTGTCTTACAGTGTGTCATTCCATGGTGTAACTGCAAATATAGAAGCACCTTCTTTTGTCTTGGACACGCTGCTTACTTTTATTTGGGTTTCGCTAGGTCCTCTATTGGAAGAGGCTGGGAGCTGAACACCTTCTCTTGCCTTTGTTTTTAGGGGCTCTGTCACCTTCCACCTCAGCTTCTGTCTTAAACTATTTGTTTCCTTATGGAATCCGTTCCCTATCTCCAATCATCCCCATCAGTATCTTCTCTGGATCTGCTGTATCCCTCTTTTTTTTTTTTTGAGATGAGAAGAACAACACTCAGCATCCTGGATGTGGACACATGGTGCACACCGTGGTGCATCCTATTTTTGTGCTCTGCTACTTCAATTAAAGCAAACTGATTTTGGACATTCCCAGCAGCAGTGCAGTAAGCTGTACATCTCCAATAGCTGCTGTTTAAAGACTTAATTGTTGCTAGAAAGTGCTGTGAACTGAAGAGGCTGGATTCTTGTTGGCAGGAGTTGAAAGCGAATAGTGATGCTACAAAACCTCTTAGGTTCTCCATAGCCAGAAGTAAGCCCTGTGTTTAAAAGGCTTTGTGCCCATTACGTGGTGAGTATATTGCAGACACTGCATTCAGCCCTCACCTTTCTGCCCTTCCAGCCGAAGAAGGGTTAAGTACAAAATGGAAATTGTGCTGCTGCAGGACCGATGTGATTCAGCACGTGGTTGAAGGCTGACTCTAACGCTGAGTCTCAGCGCGGTATTTTGGGGAACCGCGGCTCAGGGGCTGCCTGCAGCCAGTGTTTCAGTTTGAGATGCTGAATCCTCAGTGGATCTCAAAGACCTCTGGGACTTGGGGCATCAGTAACCCATGATGCCACAGGATTGAGTCTGTGGGGAACTGCAGATGGTTTCCTTGCATGCTCTGTGTGTCTTTCCGTGGTATAAAACACTTGCTTCCTCTCCAGGATGCTCTCTTCTGTATCAGACCCAAATTAGCTTGGATTCCTTGTAAGCTAAGATTGCCCACATGGACAGTGAGCGTGGATCACAGCGGTGAGTTGGGATGTCTGAGAGCTGGATGAAATTGCAAACCTGGTTGTGCTTTTCTCAGTAAAAGGTTATAGTATCAAAATGGATCAAGTTATCTCCCAGTATTGATGCCATATTAGTATCTAACAAATCGTCATCACTGTCTGCACTCCGGATTTTTTTCTTTTATAGCACAAACAGGTGTTTGTAGGGAAAAATCTGTTTTGTTTTAAATTTTTAAAGGGGGTGTGAGTGATGCAAGCATGCCCAGCCAGCCCCCAGCTCTGGGTGGCGAGGAGAATTCCAGGAACTACAGGAAACTGATGTCACTGCATTGTGTTTGCTTGTTTTCTTTTGACTGCACTAATGTTTAATTTTAACTTAACCCTCAGAGGGGTATTTTTAGTAAAACTGTTTCTTCACTTCTCCTGTCCATGTTGGGGGAACGGATGGTACCTCCTTGTTTTTTCCAGCAGTCAGCTCTTTCTCCCTTCCCTCTGAAGAGCTCTCCGATGATTGACTGAGAGCATGAACACTTCACAGCATGTGTTGCCTTGTCTCTTCGTGTGGAGCAGCTAAAAGTTCATGTTGTTTTTTCTGTACCCACCTCTCTTGATTTGATTGTTGATCCAGGCTGAAAGAAAGCAGGTCTGCCTGGGCAGAAGTGCTCCATTCTGGTAAAAGAATAATATCTCTTCCAAATCTTCAGCTACTGCCCCGTGGGGCAGCTGCTTCTTTAGAGGACTGTCAGGTTCTTCAGTGACTATCTGCTGGGGACAGACCAGCTTTTAGAAACAGCACTTGAAGTTGGAAGGGCTTTGTCAGCACTCAAGAGAACCCCAGCCCTGCAGGGTGAGGGTTTCACCCTTTGGTTTTTGTTTGTTTAAAAAAAAAAAAAAACAAGAGGTGACACTTAAAACTCAATATTGGCCTCAAGCTAAAATTTGACTGGCAAAAACTACTTGTTCTGCTGATCTTGAAGAATCAAATCAATGCAGTATCTGAACTGCATGGGACAATCTTTGAGGCCGTACTAGGTTTATTTACTTCTTGAAAAGCAGACAAACACACACAAAAAGCCCAAAACAAAGCAATACAGCTCAGTGCAGAGCATGGATTAACTGGAGAGCTTTTCTCTCTTCCGTATCTTTGCCCTGAGCTTTGGCTGCTGTCTCTGTGCATGTATTTATGTATTTTTCCTGTGCAACCTGCTCTTGGGTGGACCTGCTTTGGCAGGGGGGTTGGACCAGATGATCTCTAAAGGTCCCTTCCAACCCCGTAGCATTCTGTGAGTCTGCAGAAGAAAGAACAGAATCAGAAAACTCTGTTTCGTCCTACTCCATTTCTAGTCCATGCGTTAACAATAATTGCTCGGGTGCCAAACACAAAGATAAAAAGAATTGCTGTGATTTTGGTTTGTCATTGTTTCATGAATGAAAATGGCTTTAATTTGCCATTATCTACACGTTACAAGAAGTGTGTATGTGGAGAAGCTATTGGAAAAAAAGGCAGCGGAATAATTAAATTCCCAGCAGCTCCACATGTGAATACTAAGACATCAAGAGTGTCTTCTGTGGTTTAGCATTATCCGCTTCCCAAGCAGGCTCAAAGCGGGGAATCGCCAACTTTGATTCCTTTTCCTGTACAAACAGGTCCCTGCTTTTTGAAAGGCCAGGTACGAAATGCCTTTATCTCTGGCAAAAGGAGGTTTATACGCATGGGCTCATCGACATTCTCTACCTTGCACCTCCTGGAGGCTTCACCTCCTGCTGTGCTTCTAAATAGCGTCACCCGCTAACGCGAAGGGGTATCGGTGGGCATGGAAAATGTTAGCAGATGCTGCACGATGCTCTGTGTGGCTGGTATTTGGGAGATGGGTGAGCTTGGGTTTCCGATTGCAAAGGTTTGTTGTGGCTGGATATTTTTACTGCCTTTTCCCTCTCCCCTGCCCTCCCACCACCACCCCCCCCGTTCACTTTGAAAAGAAACCAGTCGGGGTTGTGCTGAGCTCAGCACTGCAGCCATTTGCGAAGATGCCACAGGGGGAAGTAGTGTTTCTCCTCCGGTGGGGAATGGTCATTCCTTACGCTGTCAGATCACTTGTGTGCCCAAGGTACTCCCCATCCAGCAAAGGAGGTTTGTCTCCCTGTTTCCTCTCCGTCTGTGTGTGTACATGCTCGAGGGGGAAGCTGTTTAGACAATCCCCTTTCTGAGGAAGGGACTGTGCTGTGGGTTTTGGTGCAGCATTTAGCCCAGTGCCATGATGAGCAGCAGTTACTGTGTTTATGGCTGATGGGCATTTGACTGGTAGGGGATTGTTGATGCCAGTTTTACTGAGTTCTGGTTCCCAGCTGTGGGCTTCCATTTGCATCTGCAACCATTCGAATGGCTTGTTCAGGTCTGTAAACCTTCTGTGTGCTCCCTGTTTCTCTGCTCTTACATAGCAGACACATGTAATCCTGGGATTTGGCTCTGCCTTGTGCCTCTCTGGCCTGGCACCCCTCAAGGCCGGGCAGCGCAGAGTGGAGCAGAGACAGCAAAAGGGAACTTGAAATTCCCAGACTGATCCCTCTCCTCCCGTCCTCCCTCCCCTGCAAACCAAGGACGTGTGATCCCCAGACAAACCTTTCTGATTAGTTCTCATCCTGTGGCACTCGTTTCTGTGTGCCTGAGCGGTGCCACAAATTATAGCGACCTTTCATTTGTTTGTAGCTTTTAATCAGCTTTAGTGTGTGGCTTTCCTGCTCAGTAGTTGTTCCTGTAATGCCATCTTGTGGTGGCCCTGGGACTCTAAATGTGGCTTTTCCCCAGTCAAAGCTGAGGAATGAGCTACCTTCCGTGTGGGATGTTAGTGATTGGAGTTCCCTTTTGTTAGCTGGGTCTGTGTGCTGGTGACTCGAGGGAATCCCTGTCTCTAACTGGGTGACACTGATCTTCTGGAGCTCATGTGTTCTGTTAGAAAGGGACCCTCGTGGCAGATGCCTGCACTGGGTGCTTTAACTATGATATTGTAAAAGAACATAACACGTAGCTGTTAAAACAACTGATTAAATATAATAAGGAGAGTGGTGGTGTTCATTCATTCACAAGTTATAACAATAAGCTATTTATTTAGTTAAGTATTCATCCCAGATACCCTGCATGGTTTAAGTCCGGCGTTGTTTTGAGTGCTTCTCTAAACACAGAGGAGCTGTTTAAGACTTTGAGACGACACAGTCTTGTGGTTGTGGAAAGTGGGAGAGTGTCAGGATGTTGTAGAAATTCCAGCTTTATCTCTGATGGTTTTTTTCTCAATCTGGCTGGGTTTTGGATAAGTTGCAGGGGCAAAAATAAGTCCAGTGCATTTCTGCTTCTCAGTGACCTGGGAGCTTTACCGTACCTTAGAGGGTAAGAACTATGTGTCTTGTTAATAAATGAAGTAACGAATAACTGTATTTCCTTTTTGCCTTTCTAGTGTTCCCAACTCTTGCCCGGCCAGTCCACGTGGTGCTGGATCCTCAGGATATCGTTTTGTTCACAACATTACCTCGGATCTGCAGCTGGCAGCAGAGTATGCCGCCAAGGCAGCATCAGAACAGCAGGCAGATACATCTGGCGGGGACAGCCCAAAGGTTCAGAGAAACATTCCTTACCCAGCCGTGCTCCTTGGGAGGCCTATTAAGACCTGGCAGGTCATCGCCAGGGATGGATTTAGCTAAAAGGGGTCTAAGAATACCCTGGCCATAAGGGCACTGTGTACAGTATCCTCCAGGATTTTGGAGCTTAACAACAGCATCTATTAAGAGTAGATGATGAATCTGCTTGCGTCGCTGCCCAAAATGTAGTCAAGTCATTCACTAAAAGGGTTAAGCTAGAAGAATTTTTTTGCTTGTTTGATAAATCAAGAACCCATAGAGAAGAGTTGCATTAAAATTCAGTCTTGTTTTCTCCATTTATTTAATGGTGTTTTGCAAAACACACATGGAGAAAAGGGAAGCAGGGGAAGAAACCAGATCCTTGCCATGAGAAATCTGTAGCTTGACTTTAAAACAGAGACACAAAGGCCTGTCAAGCGAGTGTTAAATGAGGAGAGTAGCAAGTGGAATTTAGATTAAAAAATAACTTAGTTATAATGATAAAATTTAATTTTGGTGAGCTGATCTTCAGATCAAAGTTGAAGGTCTAGATCCAAAACCACCTGATTTGGGATTGGGTGGAGGAACGCAGTACTAGATGGCTCTTTTTTTTTTGTAGATTGAATTCTCCCTTGAGACAGGAAGGGCTGTTCTTGATGGAGTAACATGAAGAGCTGGGAATATGAGATCTGGCAAACAAATTAAAGTTCCTAGAATGAAACAAATCCTGCTGGAGAGGGGAAGGGACAGGATCACGTTTCACACTGAGCTTGTTGCTGGGAGGAGGACTGGTAGCCTTTCTAACAAAGTGTAGTTGTGGCTGGGCAGAATTGAAAGCTTCAGTTTCATGAACAGTGAAAGCAGTGAGCATACCCTACACCCTTTGCTTCCAGTTGCTTGTGCTGAATCTTTTTCCTGTGCTGGTTTAACCACCTTATGGTAAATTCAGTGGGGAATGGGTCTAGGTTAAAGTTAGCTTTTTTGTGTGTGTTTGGGGGGAGAGGGAAGGAGATACTTGAATCTGGCTCTGTCCTATAGTCCTGTTTGCGCACAAGTGCTTGTACTAAATTGGGAGGTGGGAGGCTAAAATTGGAGTGAAGGGGAAGAGGGTGATGTTGCTCTTATTTGCCCCCAATGCTCTCTTAGCATCTGTAAAACCACAGCCCAATTTCCTCTTTTAGTTTGGGTTGTTGGCACACCCTCGTGCAGGAATTCTTTGTTAGTGACTAAAATTCTGTTTGGTTGGTTTTTTTCCTTAGGATGAGTCCAAGCCACCCTATTCTTACGCTCAGCTAATTGTGCAGGCTATATCTTCGGCACAGGACAGGCAATTAACACTAAGTGGGATCTATGCCCACATTACCAAGCATTATCCCTATTACAGGACTGCTGACAAAGGCTGGCAGGTGAGTTCTTGACACTGACAAGCTTTTAAACTACTTTGACAGGGCTTATCTGCTTTGAAATGCATTTGTTAAAGATTTGGGGCACTGGGAATAGAGCTGCTTTGACTATTCCCAGAGTGAATTTGTTTAACATAAGCTAACTGGTTTGTTGTGGGTGATTAGTTTTTTTAAATACTTTCTAGGGCAATGTAGTGTGTTAACATTGGACTTGCTGGTTTCTGAAACCCTTTTAATTCTCTAGTCATGTGTCTTTCATTTCTGTTTCTTTATATTCTTCTACATCCTCGCTATCAGTCACTCCTCTGCCCAGATACTCACCTGAATCTTGCTTAATCCTTCACTTTGTCTTAGTTTGGCACGATCCGTCCAAGCAGAAGATGTACAGCCTAAAACTGAGGTTGCAATTTTTAATCATAATAACACCTGAAACCATCGTAGATGTTTTGTTTCCCCAGTGTATGAAATGCATTGCCTAAGTCACGGTTTGCAAGTTTTGAATCTCACAATGGGAACTTGGGGAACTTTGAGTCTGTGCCTTCCTTGAGGTAGTGCAGGAAATCTGACCACCTTGGATGTAGTTAACACATGCTAAATCAAGCTTAAATGTTCACTCGAGAGCTGCTTTCAAAGTTCCAGAAACTTCAGCTCCACCTGCTTTAGACTTCTTCTTGGCATCGCACCTCTGAAAGGGGTGTTGTCATTTGAATATAATACAAACTACTGCAGCTGGAAAGACTCTTGCAGCTGCTGATTTCATTGTGTTCAACTGGCAGGAGCAGTACTGCTTGGTGCACTTTGAGTACAGTTGGAATAAATACATTTCTGCCTCCCTGGCTTTTCCCTGCAGTTGTAATTAGTTGTGGAATTCACTTCCTGCCTTAACCTGCTCAGCAGAGCTGGGCTTTGTGAACCGGCTGCTGTGTCCTGCTTCAAAAAGAGCTGCATTTCAGTGGAGGGGGAAGTTGCTTTTTCCCCTTCCCTGCCGGTGACATCGAGCTCTTCACCAGCGAAGCCTTACATCTAAAGCTGCTGCAAAAGCTCTTGTTTTGTTTGGAAAGTGGAAGAGGAATGAGCTTGTGCACACCTGGGCTTACCGAGCCTTTCCCCTAGCCCTAAAGACAGCACTACACCCAGTAAAAGGTGGGATTTTGCAACAAAAAAGGGAAAAAATCAGTATCTGGAGAGCTGTGTGGTGCTAGGCTAGTGCCACACAGTTAAGGGATTCTTCTCAGAGACAGCAGTCTGAGGGCATGTTGGCTGGTTTGTGGTGTGATTACCGTGAGATGCAGCGTCCTTTGGGGCATGTTTGGGCACCTTGGTGATCGTTTGGCAGGTGAACAGTTAGCACAGGCTCAGGCAGTTTTTTTTCCGCTTGCCTAGAATAAAGCCTGCCTTTTCAGAGAGTTCTGATGTGGTTTACAGTGATTTCCCCCTGCCTCAGCAAAAGATCTGCTTTCATTGCTTTCCACAGTAAAGGCACTGCAGTGCCTGGCTCCAGATGTATTTAAGTGATGGTGTAGTGCCAAGCAAACCCATCTTTCAGCGTGGTTAGTAGCAACTCTGACATGTTTCCCCAGGTTTCCTCTTGCAGCTCTCCTCCGGCTTCAGAGCTGTGTGAGTTGAGCAACTTGTTTCTCTCTTCAACACTGCTTCTGACAGGGTGGATTTTCTTTTTCTAAGCTGTGTGGCGAAACCCATTCGTCTTTGTTATGTGCTTCCTCGTGGCAAAATAATCATCTCATTCCTCTGCTTCCTGCAGAATTCCATTCGGCACAACCTCTCCTTGAACCGTTATTTTATTAAAGTCCCACGCTCCCAGGAGGAGCCTGGAAAGGGCTCCTTTTGGCGAATTGACCCTGCTTCTGAAGCCAAACTAGTAGAGCAAGCATTTAGAAAACGAAGGCAAAGAGGAGTGTCCTGCTTCCGAACACCTTTTGGGCCTCTCTCCTCCAGGTAACTTCAACTTCCTCTGATCTCTGTGCCAAACTCATTACAAAGAAAACAAACAAAAACTTCTCCTGAGAGCAAACTTTACTTCTGTGTACAGTTTGAGAGGTTAGATAGTCCTGAGGCACAATCTGAAAATCATGATGACTTATTAAGTGTTTACCCCCCAAAAAATAATAATCTAGACCTAAACTAGAAAACTGCATCAAATAATTTATCTGGTTTGGCATCATTTTAAAGAAATTCAAAGCAGTTATCACTGGAGTGAGTGTTTTCAGATGCCAATCTCTCGTTTCAGAAAAGCTGTGTTTAGATGTGGATTGTGGGATGTAGTGGGAATAACTTTTGTGGTCTTTAAAACACCCTCCCATAGGGATAGATCAAGTTGATCGTGGTTGTCAGCAGCAGAGCAATGGGGGATGTTCTCTGTAGCTGCTCCAGTCAGCGGTGGAACTGCAGGAGAGGAGCTGTGTGCAGGGACAGCTTTCTCTCTCTGTAGCTGCGAGGATAAGATTTGGAATCCACCACTAATTGGAGCAGTTTTGTGTAATGTTTCTCCCACACCCTCTTTTTTCTGCCCTTTAAAATGGGAGATCAGCTTCTCTATCTTTCGTCGTTAAGGAACCAAGGGGTTGGGGGGGGAAGCAATGGGGAGAAGGGGGAGCAACTACTCTGTAAACATATGGGGGGCCAGACACTTGCCATCTACGTTGCATCTTTCTTCCTCTTCCTCTCCCTGTCACTCTCAAATGCTGACAAAGATCATTTGAGAATAGCCTTAAATTATAAAACTGATCTGAACATGAGGCACTTACAGCTTTTTCGTCAGCACTGGGTCTTAAAATGAATTGTTAAGCATATTCTAAATATTCCAGTTTCCTTTGGGAATAATATGACAGCGTTTGGTGCTAGAGTGTGAGGTTACTTGTACCTTTTAACTCTTCCCAGCAAGACTATACTGGGTAGTGTGGGAGAAAGGCTGCACCTCTAGAGAGTCCTGTCCTGGAGAGAACTCTTGGTCTCTGCTGCTGTCTCGTGGTCAAAATGCATCTACACTTGCCAACGCTCTGTTCTGGTGTTTCAGGAGTGCTCCTGCCTCCCCTACTCACCCTGGCCTGCTGTCCCCTCACTCTAGTGGCCTCCAGACTCCAGAGTGCCTGTCGCGGGAGGGCTCACCCATTCCACACGATCACGACTTTGGGTCAAAGTTAGCTTCAGTTCCAGAGTATCGGTATTCCCAGAGTGCACCTGGTGAGTAGCTCTTGTTTCACAGAGGGTGACTGTTCACTGCCACCCAGTGCCACGCTGAGGACACAGCAGGAATGCTTCTGCCACTGTGTTCCAGGGGGATCTAGATCTCTTTCCACTTCATCGTTAGATCGTTAGAGACTGATGATACATGTGCAGCTTCAGACCATTTTTCTTACTAGTCTTTGGGTGAGGGGGCAGGAGATGAAGGAACATGTAGAAAGACAGGAGCTAACCTTGAAATAGGGGGCTCTAAAGAACTGACAGCAAAGTAGCCATGACGGAGCTTAGCTTCACTTGCACTAATTTACCAGCCTGCTGGATAAGATCAGTTTGGCTTCACTGAGCTCTGTGGTGCTGTGGCCAGGGCCTTGGTAATTTGTTAAGCCCTGGTGAGTATCTGCTTGTCAGCTGTGCTGTAACAGGCCTGATGTATAGGGTGTTCCTGGTGAAGCTGGAAGGCAAAGCTCATTAAGTAAAGCTTCCTCTTTTTGTGCTTATTGTGCTCTCTGTTCACAGAAATGTGCTCAGATGGCAAGTAAGGTTTTAGTAAGTTCGGAAGGAGAAGGTTGAAGGTGGTATTTTTGAAGCTTTGTGGTTTTTTCCCTATCCCTACTCCTGGTAACACTGAAGGACTGAATATTGCAGATTAGACGTGCAGAGGTGAAATGAGCAGAGGTCTTTTTTCTTCTCCTATTAACGTATGTTTCTCTCTTCCATTTAGGATCTCCAGTCAGTGCCCAGCCAGTGATTATGGCTGTTCCTCCCCGACCATCTACTCTGGTGGCAAAACCAGTCGCATACATGCCAGCATCAATAGTGACTTCTCAGCAGCCTTCATGTCATGCAATTCACGTAGTTCAACAAGCTCCCACTGTTACAATGGTCCGAGTTGTGACCTCCTCTGCAAACTCTGCAAACGGATACATCCTCACCAACCAGGGCACAGCAGGAGGACCTCATGAAGCTGCAGGAGCAGTCTTGGATTTAGCTGGTGACCACCGAGGTAGCTTTTCACCTCCTCTGTTATTCTGCTAATAAGTCTTGAGCAGGCCTGGGGAAATGGATGGTCAAATGCTGTTTCACTCACTGGGTGCTTAGCCCTTAATAAAAGATGTTTTTCCAAGTAAAGCTTAAACCAAGTAGAGTTCACCCATTTGACGTCTCCACTAGTGAGCAGGAGACAACTGTGCTCCCTTGTGTCCTGTGGGGAACAAATCTAACAGACTTTGGAGGCTGAAAAAACACGCAGTGCTTTAAATATCTGTATTATCCCCATTATCAATACCATGCCAGGGTATTAGTCAGCTGGATGTGCTGTGGAAATGTATGTTTTTTTCTAGCCAAAGAGACAACCTGGGAAAGGCTGAAACTCCCTACTTTAGGATGGCTGTGTAAATAAATGGTTGAGCCCTTCTTTTCCACAGGCCTGGATTCCTAGAGGAAAGCATGTGCTTCTGAAAATGCAGGCAGTGCCCCATTAACGCAGTCCTCAAAAACCAGTTACATCAAAGGCCTCTTTTTTTTCCTAAATTGGAAATTCCAGCCTTGGGGGATTTAGTGAGTTAAATGTTCTCTTGCTGTGATCTAGACGACACTTTGTCTGCTCACCATTTCAGCCGGGTTTGGTGCTGCTAGATAGATGTGTGTTGGACCAGCAGCAAGCCTAGTTACTCCAATTGCTTTTATGTGGGCACAGGGACAATGATCCTTCTCTAACAGAAAAAAAAATGACAAAAGTCTTCCCAATAGCAATAGCAGGACCACTGGCATTTTTAGTTCAGCACTGGTTATCCTGCTTGAGTTTCACTCACGTTCTCTAGAAATTCCTGTCTGGATCCTATACGTGTTCCTGAAGCGCTTGCGTTTGCAGCTGCCTGTCACCTGCTCCCTTCTTTCATTCACTAGTTCTTGCTGTCACTCGTTCTTTCCCTATTTGTCCCTCTCTTATTCCCACTCTTATCCTTTTCTAGTCTCTACCTTCCCTTTGTTTTTCCTGGTTGCTCCATTTTCTTTCCTAATCTCTCAGCTTTCCTTGCCTTTTCTCTCCCCACTTCCCATCCAGCCTGAGTGCTCTCAAACAATTCTCTCTATCCAGGAACTCAGCCCTCTTTTTTTCCCTTTTTTTTTTTTTTTTTTAAGTTTTCCTGCCTCCTGGCTTCTTCCTGTAATTCCATACCTGGCAAAAGCTTGCAGTTGTGGGAAGACCTCCTTATAAATCACCCTACGTGCAGGGCCTGACACCAAGCTGTTGCAGACTTTTGGCTCCAGGCATTGTTTAAGATCTTAATGCCTTCCCCTGCTGTGTGGTATTGAGGGTCAGGCCAATCCGCCTGTAATTACAAAGTAATCTGTGAGATTTGCAGTGACTGCTGTCTGTCTCACAGTGATAATGTGCCAATAAGGGAGATTATGCCTTTTTGAGACGAAGGGTCAAGTTTATAATCTCGATAATATTTTAATTTTTTTGGCTGAGTGGCTTATGCTGTAAAAAAAAAAAAAAATTCTAAATATTGATAGAGCGTATGTGCAATAGAGAATATTTTAGTGCTTTCAGATATTCATCCCTGACCTTCCGTGGTGTAGAGGTATTTTCACATCTTTAAATCTGCTAAAATGTTAATGAGAATCAAATGTGCTCCTAAGCCAGGGTAGCAACTGACTGTTGTCTGTTCTGCTTTTAAGCAGGCATGGATGAAAAGCCAACCATCGCGTTTGCCACCATCCCGACAGCCAGCCGTGTTATTCAGACAGTGGCCAGTCAGATGGCACAGGGGGTTCCAGGACAGACAGTCACCATCCTTCAGCAGGCAGCTCCCGTGACCATCGGGCAGCATCAGCTCCCCGTGCGTGCGGTCACCCAGAACGGGAAACACGCCGTGCCCACCAACAGCATCGCTGGCAGCGCTTACGGTAAGCTGCTTCCGGGGCTCTCTGCTCTTTGGATTGCTTTCTGAGCTTAGCAGTTAGGTTGTAAAGCTGTGAGGGTTTTCTCTTCATCGTTATATACATCGAATTATATACATCGTTATATACATCATTAATGCCTATAAGTATCTCAGGGGTGGGTTGAAGGAGGAGGGAGCCAAACTCTT
>BJBW01017479.1:0-26700 GCA_004320125.1 Scolopax mira
GTTGTCATAAAAGAAGATTGGGTTTGTCAAGCAGGACCTACCTTTCACGAACCCATGCTGACTGGGCCTGATCACCTGTCTGTTCTTCATGTGCTGCATAATGGCACCCAGGATGATCTGTACCATGACCTTTCCAGGTCACACTGACAGGCCTGTAGTTCCTCAGTTCATCCTTCGGCCCTTCTTGTGGATGGGCACCACATTTGCTAGATGCCAGTCAGTTGGAACTTCCCCAGTTTGCCAGGACTGCTGGTGAATGATGGAAAGTGGCTCAGAGAGCACTTCCACCAGCTCGCTCAGTACATACAGGTGGATCGCATGCAGCCCCATAGACTTGTGTCTGCCCCTACACCTTTAAGACTTCCTTCTTGAGAAATGTCTAGCCCTCCTGCATGCCTTTTTCCTTCAGGACTGCCTCCCAAGAGACTCTTTCAAGCAAGATAATCCTGTGAAATATCATGGACGTGTACATTGCACTAGCTTCAGGTTTTAGAATTAAAAGCTTCAATAAATA
This sequence comes from Scolopax mira, assembly GCA_004320125.1. Classification (NCBI taxonomy): domain Eukaryota; kingdom Metazoa; phylum Chordata; class Aves; order Charadriiformes; family Scolopacidae; genus Scolopax; species Scolopax mira. Next base: position 515 of record BJBW01017479.1, read on the forward strand.
TATCAATTTCTTTTAAATAAAATTTTTGAGAGGAAATTATTCATCTCAGTATTTTGAGATACTTGTGATTCTTTTGGATAAATACCAGGGTTGCATTTGGAGATGTCCTTGAAGACATCCAAACCTAAACAAAATTATTCATATGGAGTTTATGCTGTGTAATATTGAATTCCCTTGCATTCTATTCCTGTAGCATTCCATTCCTGTGGGGTTACAGAGAGTAAATATTTGAAAAGTATTCATATGGAATATCAGCAAAATTTCTGTTCTATAGAATAGATAAATATTCTTCCAAGGTTATTGCCTGGCAGTGTCTCATTAAAAGCTAGAGTGGGGGAAAGGAGATATTAATGAGATACTAAGGAAAAGTTAATATTTCTTTCTTCAACCCTGTAAATGTGTATGGTGTTTAAAAAATTGAAATTAATCTTCTTTGATTGAGGGCTTGATATAATTTTTTGTTGTCCCATTTTGTAGTGTGATGTTAGGCATTGATCAGTCTATAGCTATGACCACATGGGTTAGATAATACTAATATAAATGACTGCATGTCTAGAGCAGATTTTTCTTGTCTTCTTATGCATAATTCTTAAGTGTGGGGGAAATCATCAGTAATTTCAAAAAGTACTTAAAATAGGAAAAATTCAGTGCATAGCAGATTTTATTCACAGGTTGTTCAGAACCATTCCAGTTTTTAGCAATGGAAAGCTTCAGTAAGTCTTATTTACTAATCTGAAGTTTATATTTCAACTCCAAAGTCAATAGGACTTATATCCTTCACCATAATATTACTTTCTCTTACTGTTTGGGTCAGGTATTTCCACAGAGAAGAACAACTATAAATACAGCATATGTCCTAATTTATGCATTTCACATGGCTAATGTTTTTCCACTCCTTTTAGCATACACACACCTAGAAAAAGTTGCACATCTTTCAGCTAAAACAGGCTTTCCATGTCTCTGTTATATTGACTTGTGGTAGGTATTTTTTTGTTATTGCCATTCTTGGTTCCTACTGCAAAGAACTGGGACAGAGGTTTTTTCCTTTTAATTTCTTTGGGCACATAACTGATTTCATTAGATTAAAACTAACAGCTAATAGTCAAATTGAATACATCCTCATGTTCTTCATATATAGTGCAGAAAAAGCACTGTTACACCACATATTGATCTGTATGGAAAACTGAAAGAATTCTAACATATCTGTTTGTCTTAGGTGTAATTAGTTTGGCAGAAAAGACTTTTTCAACGTATCCAAACACAGCATGTTTTCCCAAACTTATTCCAAAGCTTGGTGCTCCCAACACAAGACCTCAAAGATATTAGTAAAAGTAAATTATTTTTTTATTTATTAACTAAGGACAGTAGAAAATAGTCTAGGTTGGAGATAACTTTCCTTCCTTTCTTCCTTCCTTCCTTCCTTCCTTCTTTCTTTCTTTCTTTCTTTCTTTCTTTCTTTCTCTCTCTCTTTCTCTCTCTCTCTCTCTCTCAACTATATATTTTAAATAGTTTTTGTTTTTTATTTGTTCCTAACTGGGTATAAACTTTGCTACTTATGAAAAGACAAACTACTAAGGTGAAGATAGTATTTGAAAACATAACAGTATTTTAGGTATTTATGTTTATTCATTGAACTGACATTGTTTGAAGACCTAAGATACTTAGTTTTCCAAGTACATAAAACTCCCACACCAGCCATGAGAAATTATGAATATGAACTCAAATCTGTCTTTGGTCTAGGGCTAAGTTTTGTTCAACTGGGGTGCAGAGAGTGTAATCTTGATGCAGGAAAGAAAACATTCCTCTAGGAATTTTATTTTAAAAGTGACAGCTGTTTGACAATACTTAAGGGCTAAGAATGTCAAAAAAAATCCTAGGAGAGCTGGATTAGTGAGCAGACGACAGGTTAGCAAGTCCAAAGAATATGAGAAATACAGGGTTTCGTGTGGTTCTGAAAATTTTATATGATTTTACAGCTGGACATATGCTGTCAACTTGCACATGTGTAGAATATATTTTTAGGCAGTGAACACTGGCTTTACCTTAAGTCCTTCATTGATTTTTCATATCCAAGTTATCATACCCTCCTCCAGCTGTGAATACATTTCATTCCACATTTTTGACACCTTTTTAGTAGTCACCTTGATGACTAACATCTGCAATATTCCTGCAGAATGAAATGACCCAATCAATAGGAAATCACTGTACAGACTGAGAAATTTTTGAATTAATCTTTTCATGTATACCTTCCCAAATTTTATGCAGTTTTTGAAAATGCATGAATGAAGCAGGAAGAACAGGACACAATGTTATTGTCAATCAATATTCCATTAAAAAGAACCTCTACTAGAGCTTTTCTAACTGTAGAATCATTGTTTTATTTTGTTTGTATCTCAATTTCCATGAAGTAGACCTGTGAATTTCAAGAAAAGCATATGCATATGTACATGCATATATACAGTGCTTCTGTGACATATGAACTAGAGCTGACAGAATTAAGTAAGTGAGTAAAACACTGAGACAATTAGGAAATAGTTATTAATTTTGTCATACAATATTTAATGAACTGGGTAATGTTCACTAAAACCATTAAAGACTATGTTGAGAAGTTTTGGACTAGACTGGCCACTGAGATGAACAACAGAACAGAAAGGTTCGAAGTCTGAAGGAAAACAAATGTGGTTCCTATTTTTAAAAAAATAATAAAGGGAAGTGATGAAGTTACAGATTCGTCATTCCAACTTCAGAATACAGAATAGTATGGGTGGAAATTGAAAAAAATCTTGTGGCAAATTCTTGAAAGATAACAACAGATGAACAGTGACATATATAGTGTCATCAAAAACAGGGTGTTTCAAAACCACTCAAGTTTCTCAAAGTGTATCAGGCCTTTTTCATGAAAAAATAGGACAAATAGTTCTTTAAAAGGTCTTAACTTTAATATAATTTTTTTGACCCTATCTTCCTTGGTATTTTCTAATAGACCCTGGGAATGCTTGATCTGCTTGGATATACTGTTCTGTGTTTGACAACATGTCTGGAAAATCATGACAGTGCCAAAATATAAAGATGAACGATGAGGGTTACCTGTCCTGGACCTGGACTTATTCAGTATTTTACATGTGGTGTAATAATAAATATGTGCTTATTTAATTCTGCAGTGGATTGACCTTGGCTGGATGTCAGATACTTGCCAAGCTGCTCTATCATTCTCCATCTTCCTATGGAAATGAGAAGAAAAATATGAAAAAAAGCTCATGAATCAAGATAAGGACAGGGGGAACGCACTCACCAATTAATGTCATGGGAAAATAGACTTCAATCGGGAAAAGCAATTTATTCTATGGCCAATCAAATTAGAGTTGGGTAATGAGAAAAAAAAACAGATCTTAAAACACCTTCCCACAACTCCTCCCTTCTTCATGGGCTCAACTTCACTCCCAATTTCTCTACCTCCTCTCGCTGAGTGGCACAGTGGCACAGGAAATTGGGGTTGCAGTCAATTAATCACATGTTGTCTCTGCTGCTCCTTCCTCCTCACACTCTTCCCCTGTTCCAGCGTAGGGTCCCTGCCACAGGAGACAGTCCTCCAAGAATTTCTCCAGCGAGAGTCCTTCCGTCCTTCCCACAAGATGCAGTGCTTCAGGAACAGACCACCCCAATGTGGGTCCACTGCATGTTCAAAAGTCCTTCCAGCAAACCTGCTCCAGCATGGGCTCCTCTCTCCGCTGGTCCATGGGTCTACAGACCTTGATAGGAGCCCACTCCAGCATGATTTCTACATGGGTTCACAGCCTCTTTCAGGTATATCCACCCACTCTGGTGTGGGGTGCTCCACAGGCTGCAAGTGGATATCTCCTCCACCACTAATCTCCGTGTACTGCAGGGGACAGCCTGACTCACCATGTTCCCCACAACAGGTGTAAGTGGGATTCTCTACTCTCACGCATGGAGCACCTCCTCCCCCTCCTTCTTCACTGACCATGGTGTCTGCAGAGCTCTTTCTCTCATGTATTCTCATTTGTCTCTTTCAGATGCTGTTGCACAGCAATTTTTTTACTTTCTTAGATACGTTATCAAAGACACTATGACCACTGCTTATGGGCTCATCTTTGGTCTATGACAGGCCATTTTTGAGCTGGATGGTACTTACTTTACCAGACATGAAGGAAGCTTCTAGAAGCTTCTCACAAAGGCAACCCTGTAGCACCACCAGTAGCAAAGCCTTGCCATACAAGCACAATACAAATTCAGAGATAACAGTAGGAATTTAATTGTAAAGTGATTCTAAAAATCTTTAACACTGGTCTGGAAAAGCAGAATCCAATTCATGAAGATATCCACAATGAATTCATTGAGGGAAACTTCATTAATTGCACAGACTTAATGAGTCTTCGGTCATATTGCCGAGGAGATCAGCTGCAGTGGAGGTAAGTGGCACTGCGAAAAGGGATCACAGCAAAAAAAAAGCAACCCTAAAAGGACCAGCAAGGAGCTTTTTGAGGGTTTTAGAAGCCAGTAGTAGCCCCACCGGTCCCTGCCAGGAGCTGGCTGTGGAAGCAGCGCACGTGGAACCACTCTCCCTCCGGCTAAAAGAGGTCTCTCAGGAGCACAGCGACTGGTCTTGGGCACCAGCAAAGGACACAAGTGTGGGGTGTTGCCAAGGGTGTGGCAAGGAGCAGAGGGGAGGACCCCGAAGCGCTGTAGGCTAGGGAGGGGAGTCCTGGTTATCCTCACCCACTTGGAGTTCAGCCATGGTCTCCACCTGGAGGAAAGTCCAGCACTCAGCCCTAAACAGAATGGATGTGGGAACCCAGACAGAGGTCCCACAGCAACACGTGGCTGTCCAAGTCACAGGCTGCAGGGAGTGCCAGGACCTCTTACTGGTAACAGAGGATAGCAGTGTGACCTGCTGTCTCAGATAAGAACAGATGAATGATTTGCTCAGCATGGTGGCAAAACTGAAAGCAGAAGTGGAAATGTTGAGGAATAATAGGGAGAAAAGCAGAAAGGCTCCAGGAGCCCCTTTAGACGCCCCTGGTCAGCCTGAAGGCAAAACCATAAATGAAAAGAGCGAATGAGGCAGGTTAGTGGTTGGGGCACCAGATGACCTCCCACATTACGCATCTCGTCATGTCAAGTACCTCTGAGGAATAAGTATGAGGCCCTGCTTCAGAATGGCCACTTCAGAATGACAAGGAAGTAGGTAAGGAGCATCCTCCAACACAGATGCCTCCTAGGCCAAAAAAGCACAAACCCGGATCAACACCACACCCTCTAAGAAAACATGAAGGGTCATAGTTCCTGGGGACTCTTTCCTGAAGGGGACAGAGGGCCCAATATGCTGGGTGGACCCTCCTCAAAGGGAAGTCTACTGCCTTCCTGGAGCCTGGGTGAAGGACACCACCAGGAAACTTCCTCGTTTAGTACAGTTGTCAGATTATTACCCACTACTAATATTCCATGTAGGTGCAGAGGTGAGAGCAATTTGAAGTTCACAAACTATAGAGACTTCAGGGAGTTGGGAGGCTTAATAAAGGATTCTGGGATCCTGGTGATTTGTCTGGGATCCAGTGGCAGACAATGATGTTGAGAGGAGCAGATGGATTAAATCAATCAATACATGGCTCCACGGTTGGTGTCACCACCATAACTTTGGATACTTTGATAGTAGGCTGGTCTATACAGTACCAGGCTTGTTAGCAGGTAATGGAAGATGCCTCTCTCAAAAGGGAAAGATTGTTCCGGCCCTACAGATGGCGGGGTTGATAGACAAGCCTTTAAACTAGATGGCAGAAGGGAGGTGATTGCTTCAGGCGCCTCAAAGACAGGTCTGATGTTAAGGGAATGTGGGAATCACAGATGAAACACCACAAAGGAAGGCCACCTGAAGAGCAACACAAATAAAGGGAGCCATTCCAGCCAGTAAGTCAGCCCCATTAGGCGCCCAGGTGAAGTGCCTTTACACAAATGCATGGGCAACAAGCAAGAGGAGTTAGAGATGTACGTATGTCTCCAGGACTATGACTTTATTGGCATTACCAAGACATGGTGGGATGGCTCTTAAGACTGGAGTGTTGGAATGAAGGATTACAGACTCTTCAGGAAGGACAGGATGGGCAGAAGGGGAGGGCATGTTGCCCTCTAGGTCAAGGACCACCTGGGGATGGATAAGGACATGACAGAGAGTTTATGAGTCAGGATTAAGGGGAGCACAGGGGCAGGTGATGTTACAGTAGGAGTCTGCTACAGACCACCAGATCAAAGTGACAGCAAGGATGCGGCCCTCTATAAGCAGAATGGATCCTGCAGAAGAGATGGAGAGGGACTCTTTATGAGGAAATGTAGTGAAAGGATAAAGGGCAAAGATTTTAAATTGGAAGAGGGGGAATTAGATTAGACCAGAAATAACTTCTTTACAGTGAGGATGGTGAGGCACTGGAACAAGTTGCCCAGGGAAGTTGTGGATGTCCCATCCCTGGAGGTGTTCAAGGCCAGGCTGGATGGGGCTTTGAACAACCTGCTCTAGTGGGAGGTGTCCCTTCCTGTGGCCAGGGGGTTGGAATTAGATGATCTTTAAGGTCTCTTACAACCCAAACGATTCTATGATTCATTAAGTTAACTACCTGTCACAGACTTAGGCAGGTTCTGTAATAACTCACTAAATAGTATGGAGAAAACAAGTCATATACAAGTAAGTCATGCCAAAGTGCTTCAGCAAAGGCATATATTACTCTGAGATGTTGTAGCAAGAACATAGGTTGATCCGTAAAGAATTATTTCCAGTGTACTCAGCAATTCCTCAGCTGGCACTTTGCTACTCTGTGCTTGAAAAGTATTGAGAACCACATGACACAACTGCAGAATGAATCAGTAGACATAGAACGGCTCTAGAAAGCATGCAAGAAAAGAATAAATTAAGTAAGTTTGTATAGCTCCAAATAAAGCAAGAAAGGATCCTATATTTGCAGGAACAGTGTATTATTAGGATAAGTTGTACTGGGACATTGTGACGTTTCTGGCCCTAAGAATCTTAAAAAACAGGCTGGACAAATGTTTATTATGAGTGACATGGATCTCAGTTTATTCAGGCAGTTAAGCATATGAAAAACATGATCTTTCCAAGATCCTCTCTTATACTGGTTTCTTTGATAGAACAGTGTCTTCTGCATGTCTTCTGAGAGCAGGAGCAAAGCTTTGTTGGCATGACTAGCAGAAAGCAAAAGCTGAAAAGTCATACTGCCAGGGTTAAAAATCTAATTCCTCTGTCACTGTCTGTGCTGCTTTGGAAATTACATAAGCATCCACTTTTAAATTATTATATAGTGTTAGAAGAGGAAAAAAAACAACCAAACAAACAACCACTTTTAAAACATTCCATAGTGTTAGAACAACAACAACAACAACAAAATTGCAATCACTGGCAATTAAATTATGCCTATAAGTATCTAAAAGGTGGTTTGAAGGATGATAGAGACTCTTTTCAGTGGTCGCCAGTGAGAGGATGAGGGGCAACGGGCACAAGTTGGAACATAAGAGGTTCCACTCAAATATGAGAAAAAACTTCTTTACAGTGAGGGTGACAGAGCCCTGGAACAGGCTGCCCAGGGAGGTCGTGGAGTCCCCTTCTTTGGAGATTTTCAAGACCTGCCTGGATGCAGTCCTGACTGACATGCTCTAGCTCTGGGCAATCCTGCTTCAGCAGGGGAGTTGGACTAGATGATCTCTATGGTCCCTTCCAACTCTAAAAAAATCAGTGAAATTCAGTGAAATATTCCTGACATATGGGTGTGGATATTTCATGGTTCTTGTAAAAGTTTCTTTCCCAATTCAACTCATCTACAGGTAACTTCACTGAGGACTTTTCACACAGGTAATACAAAATTAAATGTTCAAGTGTCATTTAAAATCAACACCTTAAATTTTGAAAAATCAAAATGTATTCAGAGGCAATTTGTGAACAGAATTCTCAAAGGACTAAATTCTTGAGACTGAATTTTGTACATGAATAAGAAGTCCTTTTTCTGAAAGGAAGTCCTTTCTCCATTTGCAAGCGTGGAGTTCACCACAAAACATACTCCTTTGGCTATAATAATGAGAAATAGCTGTGAGCTAGACCTTGAAATCTCTTCTGCAATTCAATATAACATCTGATTGAGTATAATTGGTAAAAGATTCCAGATAATTGCAAGGTATGAAGGAGAAGCAGAATCAACTACCACATGTACACTTTCAGGAAAAAAAAAACAAACACCAGAATATAAACCTGGATGTCACAGAAGTTCAAAGAGGGTCTAAAATTATACTTCTACTACAACGCTCACTGGATATACTGGGAATATAAGCCAAGCATCAGTCAGAAATTCATTCCAACCAGCACCTTGTTCAGATTATCAGATCAAACTGAAGTCAAATTGAAATTCAATGTGCTTAACAATTGAATTAACACAATTACTAGAAGGTGTTATTAAAAAATGGTCTATTTCATTTCAAGGTGTTATGAAATCACTGGCAGCAATTGTCAGAGTTGTTAAGTTTATGACTGTGATCAACCATTTCAAAGTAGATCAAAGATTAATAGCAAAGCTCATCAGAAGTCTGGATTCAGACATGAAAATTGTAACTAGATAATGGCAACGATTAACAATGGCATAGGACATCAGGTCCATCAGCTGTGCTGAGGCAGCAGTTTTTATGAACACTGCTAGTTCTTGGATGTTTTACTTGCGAAACTGGAGAAAACACTGCTCAAAGCCTTGTAAATATAACCACATTGCATCAACATCAGATAATATAATCTGCAGTTTCAGTTCCACTCTGGAACTCTCATGTTCCCACAAAATGTGCAGAATAAATACAAGTGGAATGCATATGCTCATAGTTCAGTATGTACTGCTCTATGTACCTTTTTTATTTAAATTAAACACCACAATGGTTTGGAAAGCATTTCAGTAGACTTTGTGTTGTACGTCAGTGAGGTTTCACACTTAACAGGGAAGGACATGCACTATCAGATTTTCTTCAAGGATGTCACCATTGCCATACCTGTTAGCACAGAAAAAAATATCTATTCCTTTTGGGAATTTTATAAAGGTGCAAATATACAGAAATTGTTGCTCTAACTAGCATGGGAATAGCTTTTGTCATCCTTTACAGTAATTGAATACATTGCAATGAATTAGAATTAACTGATTCATAGAATCATAGAATGGTTTGGGTTGTAAGGGACCTTAGGGATCATTTAGTTCCAACATCCCTGCCATGGGCAGGGACACCTTCCACTAGAGCAGGTGTTATTTTCTGAAGGACAGGTTAAAAGCCAAGAAAAAACTAACCAACATTCTTCACTGTCTCTTCCCTATGAACCCTGGAGGGTTTTATCTTGATAAGATCTGCACATATACACAGGCATGCTTGCACACCTACTTCTACACAGGCATTGAATGTATAGCCAGGTTCTGTTTCCTGAGATAAATGCTCATAAATCACACTTAAATCCATCTGTTTAAGGACAGTTTGGCTCATGAGATTAAAAACACTGAAGTACACAGTTTACACCAAATGGATTTGGTTTCAATTTTCAGGTTTGCCTACAGGTACTTTGAGGAATCCCAGGAAACTGCTCAAATTAAAGCCGGAAAAAGTACGTTTCAACTCTTTATTACTTTTGAAAATAAGCAAGAAAAATAATTTCTTTCCCATCCCTAGAAAATGTTTATTTTGGATCAGAGTTTCTCGTATTTGCTGACAAGAAAAGAGAACATTATAGAATCACAGAATTGTAGGTGCTGGAAGGAACCTTTGGAGATCATCTACTCCAATTCCCCTGCCAAAGAAGGTTCACCTAGAGCATGCTGGACAAGACTGCATCCAGGTTTTGAATATGTCCAGAGATGAAGACACAACAAACTCTCTGGGCAGCCTGTTCCAGCGCTCCTTTACCCTCAAAGTAAAGTTTTTTCTGCATGTTCAGACCCTGTACCAGTGTACGGGATTATTCCTCCCTAGGTGCAGGACCCTACATTTTTCCTTGTTGAATTTCATCAGGTTCCTCACAACCCAACTCTTCAGCCTGTCCAGGTCTTGTTGAATAGTAGCACAGCCTTCTGGTGTGTCAGCTACTCTTCTCTGTCTTGTTTCACCAGCAAACTTGCTGAGGGTACACTCTGCCCCCTCATCCAGGCCATTAATTAATATGGTGAATGAGACCATATTCATGGTTACAGGCTTCTGTTACAGGTCTCTAACTAAACTTTGCACTGCTGATCACAACTCTGAGCTCTGCCATTCATCCAGTTATCAATCCACCTCACCTCTGTTTAGGCCTCACTTTCTAAACTTACCAATGGGGATTTTATGGGAGACAGTGTCAAAAGCTTTGCTCAAGTCAAGGTAGACAATATCCACTGCTCTTCCCTGATGCACTCAACCAGTCATTCTATCATAGAAGGCTATCAAACTGGCCAAGCATGACCTCCCTTTGGTGAATGCATGCTAATCACTCCCAATGAATATTGTATCTAGTGCCTAAAACAGACACAAGGTACCATTTTTCTTATGTTCTAGTGCAAGGTAAGTAGATCCTACTGATTCTCTGGAAGGGCACAGATCTTCTGCAGGCCCTATGATGATTTTGCTCATGCAGAAATTTACACAGTCTGCTTTTAAAATTTAGAACTACTCTGGTGTTAATTCCCAGAGAAGACAAGAACAGTTAACAGGGTGAAAAAACTCTTTATAGTTACAGTTTCTGTTCACTTGCCCATTCAAAAGTGGTGATGACTTCCCTAGAAATTTCAGGAAGAATAAGTAATCAGAGAGGCTCATTATTTTTTGAATATCCTCTTTTGAAGTTTCCCAGTGAGATTTGAGACACCATCTTGCTACACATTGTACAAATCATTGTCATACCACATCTACGACCCTAAGAATCTGAACTTTTTGATAGTATGTTGTTCCTAAACATGAACACAGATATTCACAAGAGTTAAATTCAGTGAGAAAGTCTATATGAAACAAAGTGAAGTAATTAAAAGCTCTTAGAAAACTATGCCTTAGTAAATGACTAGTATTACATACTAGTCACAGGAGAATCAGGAAGACAACATACGGAGCATCACATTTGGTTTTGTTATCAACATATTTCTTTATTTTTCTGACAGTTGTCTCAGTATCCTGAACTGTCATTCATCTCACCATAATGAGAATAGGCTATGCTATTTTCACTCATGTGAAATATCACAACACCCTTCTTAAGCACAAGAAAGTGCTTCAAAGAGTAGTGTAGTAGGTTCAAACACACATTATACATATTTTATATTATTCACAAAACATACATCACTGCTATTCCACAGCAATACATAATAAAATTAACATTTATTGCAAAACCTTGGAAGAGTTGAATTGGCACTGAAATCATTATTAATGAGCTCCAGTTTTTAATACTTTTTACAAATGATAACTCAAGATATCTTCCCGCCTATAAAACAGTTATGTTTGGAGGCTAAAGCCTAGTTAACAAAGCCAAGTTAACAAAGTATTTCCCTGAAGTATCCCTTCTTATAGTGAGTTACTTAGTTAAATATACAGATTTTAAGTAGAAAAAGAAGATGGATGTGCAAATAAACAAAAGGGCTTGCCAAATTAAAAGAGAATAAGAGTTTAAACACTTTGCTTCTGAGCACCATTATCTGGTGCTTTCTATTCTAATTTCTGTCCTCAGTGCTTTCTTCTCTTTCACAGTCCTCCCTTCTTTCATCCTCCTCCCCCAAACTGAGATACCATGATGAGTTTCCACAAATAGCCAGATAGCCTCCTTCCTGCCAAGAGAGTGATTAAAATGGATAAATGTCTACCCTTACACTTGGTTGCTCTTCTGGGAACATAAGATTTGCCGATATATAGGAATGCCTGGAAAAACTGAGTGAATAATAATATTATGGAAAATATTATTCTTTTGTTGTATACTTTTAAAAAGGAATGACTTTTCCATGATTTCATAGTTGTGCCTGGACTTCTCATTGTCACCCTATGTCTTTAATGTTTGTCCAGATTTTTTGCTATTTTTGTCAAAAAAGAGAGAAGCAGAACCCACGTTTGCTGCTGGCAAACACTTCTGTCACACCTCAAGCATAAGAACCAGCCAGGCCAGATGGCATGGTTTTTAAAGGTGCTGAGCTTGGAAGTAGTTTCCATTGACTTCAAAGGGACCTCCAGATATTTAGTGTACTTCACACATTTAGGTCAAGAGCTACACTAACAGCTTGAGTATGGAGATTTGAATAGTCACATAACAGTCAGTGAGACTGTGCAGCAATTACACAAGTCCCTCTCCTCTGGGTATCAAACAATGATTGAAGACAATCAGCATATATAGATTTTCATATTGTATGGCAATAAATGTGGTGTTTATGTAACAGCCAGAGTGCAGGGAAATACTTAACAGGGAAAAAATGTGGAGTTATATATCATTATGTTAACTGTAGAGCAATCTGGAGAACACAATTCCATTTCAGTATAACATCCAGTGAGCACTTAGTTTCATCATACCCTATAAAGTATATTTTTTCCTCTCCAAATTATATGAATTTTGGCAGAAAAAAGGGCATTAACTTCCATCTCAAGCTGTCAGAATTTGTTTTTTAAAAAATCAAATAATTTCCTTCTATGGTAAGTCACACGGGACAAATCTGGAAATGTACAAGGCCAAGTCTGAGTTAACATACTCTCTTTTCAACCCCATTAACTTCAGTGGTATTGGCCAGAGTTGTGAGTTAGCTTGGAATTTGGCCTACGGAAAAAACTCTGTTTCAAACATGTTTTTTTGTTTTATTTTTACTGTGTATGTTACAGCATTTTTAGACTGTATTCTTTATCTGAGAAATATGTGAAAGATACAATTTAATTAAGGACATAAACCAGAAATGACCCAAGTAATTTAATTTAGATCCCACAATTCAAAATGGTATGCACATCTCTAAACAAGAGTCAATATTCTCTTTCAAAAATGGCTTTATTAAATTATCCTACATTAACAGGAGGCTGTCACAAAACAGAATATTCTCAAACTCAGAAGCAGTCTTTCCAGATATGTCTTCTCTCAAATACAAGCAGAGGGTTTTCTCTCTGTGGGAAGCATGTGCAGGGAATCCAGCTCCTAATTCAGCCCAGGTTGAATTAATGGAAAGCAGATAACCAAATCTGCACAAACATCCCCAGATTAAGATGCATGAACTAACTGTTCTTGTCTGTCCATGCTGTTTCCATTTTCTGTTTCCACAGGATTCACCAAGAATCACACGTGCCATTTCAACACCATGACTTTTGTCTTGTCCTTCATCTTATTTGCTGTATTCCAGAGCTGAGAAAGTAACAGCAACAGCCTGAGACAGAAAGCATTGTGGAATGAGACTTTTGACATACTATATTCTTATTATAGTATAACTACTTATTATTATATAGAACATTGAAAAATATTCTGGGAATTTTTATGATTATCTCTCAGATTTCAAGAGTGTTTCAAGAAGGTCATGCTGTTTTCACTAATGTATTCATTTCTTTGTAGAGTAAACCTACATCAACCTGAGCTGAAATTCCAGAATTCACCTCGCCTTTTAATTGCTCCTCTCCATAAATTAACTGTGCTACAGAGATAAATTGACAAAATAATCCTTTGCAAACTGCAGAGAACAAGGTCTAACAAGAGCTGTGCAGCTATTTGCTTTTCTATTTATTAACAATCTAAGAGACCTGTACATCTACTACTGACTGTTCTTATTTGTAAAAAGGAATTTTTTTAATGCATTGTAGCAGTGACAGCTTACAGTTTCTTCTCCTATTCCTTGGAGTTGGGCCTACTACCAATATAGAAAAAAAAGTCCCTTCCCATTTCCCTGAGGGTGTCTCTGAGTTTACAAATCTATTTTGTTCTTTACCCAACACAGTTCTTTGGTTTAAATAATCTTTTTATTGCCTCCAGTGTTTTGAAGGTTGTGGTGAGAATTTCTTTAATCATATGTCCTCTAACAAATACCTACAAAAGTGATTTTAAAATATCATTGAAATTAACTGACAGCTACTAACATAACTAGATCAAATGGGGGATTAACTGAAAATAGATTTGAGACCTAGCTTTTAGGACTGTTTAAGTCATCACAGTTTCTCAGGAAAGAGGTGCTTAAACATTTACGTCTTCTATGTAATATAATCATTCACATCTACAATATCCTATGGAAGCTTTTCACAGAGCCCAGATTTTTGCTTATGATTACCTCAGAAAGCATGTGAGGAAAGACAGTGAACACTGTACATTTCAAATTATTTGGAGAAATATAACTGTTTCAAATTTCTAATTTGCAACTGCTTCCTGTAGAATTATTTAGTATCATCCAGATTATCTGATTTTGAGGAACAGGTATTCAGTTCTAACTCTAGAAAATACCCATGTATGAAAAAAATGTAAATACCCCAAACTTTTCTCAATGATTAAAAATATGGCAAGAAGTGTCCTTTTTTAGTTTATGAATTACTGGGTTTATAGATACATGTCCTAGAGAATATCTTTTCCTAAGTATTTACTTCTTTTCACCTCATCAGTGTCTGAAGTTTTTCCAAAGATTATAGAAATTAAAATGAAGTCTGGACTCTCTCCTACTGTGTTAGGTTTAACCAGCTTAAAAAATAGTTTGCTCACTCATCAGAAAATCTTGAGGTGTTCTGTTTTTCTCTTTTAGATGGCTTACATGAAGAAAGACCAAAGGAAAAAAAGGTTTTGTGGGTGCTGGACTGAGTGACAGAATTTTAACCGAGAAGAGTATGATGAACAGTCAGAAATTTGTGTAAAAAGTTGTTTGAATATACTTATACTTTTAACAGTGGATGAGAAACAAATCTTGCTGGGAAAATAAATTGTTGCCATTATTGCCTTTAGGTTTGTACAAGAGACTAAGGGAAAACTTGCCTACAAAGTTGCTTGAGCAAGAGGCCCAGTTGTGCATTTTCTTCATATAATAGAAAGACCTTTTAAAGCCATCTAGTCCAAACTCCTCTGCCATGAGCAGGGACATCTTCAACTGGATCATGTTGGTCAGAGCCCTGCCCATCCTGGCCTTGAATGTTTCCAGGGATGGGGAATCCACCACCTCTCTGGGCAACCTGTTCCAGTGTTTCACCACTCTCATCATAGAAAAATTCTTCCTTATATCTAGTCTAAATATAGCCTTTTTTAAAGACATTACATCTTGTCTTATCACAATAGGTCCTGTTAAAAAGTGTGTCCCCATCTTTTTTGTAAGCCCCCTTTAAGTCCTGCAAAACCACAATAAAGTGCCCCCAGAGACTTCTCTTCTCCAGGCTGAATAGCACTAGTTCTCTCACTCTGTACTTATAGGAGAGGCGATCCATCTCTCTGATCATTTTTGAGGCCCTTCCCTGGGCCTCATATATGATACATATCATTATTTTAAAACATAACATCAGTAAAAGGAAGCTGGATCTATGCCATAAGGTGGATCTATGTTTTTTCTTTAAAATCTTCAAAACTAAAAAATAATCAAAACAGAAGTGCCATACCAATGAGGCTCACTGTTAATTTTGCTGCTGCTCAATACTGTGGAAAGGCAATCCATCATATCTCAGATTAGACAGTTTAGCTGCAGCAAGGTGGGATTTCCCAGTGGTCTTCAATCTGTAGTCCATCAGGAGTCATCTGTCAGCAAGTCCTTTATGGCAATGAATCAGAGCTACACCCTTGTGCCAAGACATACTGGGTTTGAGATGCAAAGACTTGTCTGGTGTGAGAAAAGCAATTCAGATAAACACATTTATAGGGGAAAACTCAGTCTTGTGTAACAAACCCACACAAGGTCCCACAGTACTCTTAAACCTCACTTGAATAAAATTTTAATATGCATTGCCTATGAAGCTGGAGCAGGAATGTATGTTGCCATCAAAGACAAAATACAGAGAAGTCAAAGGTTCACAGAAAGAAAATTAAAATAAACCAAAAGAAAACTAGACTGTGTAAGTCTTTCTTTTCCTGTCCAGACCTTCTCCCTAGACACTTTTGTACAGCCATGAGAGTTCAAGGAAGTTGGCTCAGGAGAACAATGCTTGAAGCCCATCAAAAAAGAATAAACACTTTTATGTAACCACTTACTCATGGAGTAAAAGAATATATCAATACAGATAGGACATTGCATATTTGTGTGCTACCATGGTATAAAATGTATGCAAGAGATGATTATGTGAATAAAGAATGAAAATTAAAAAGTGAAAATAAACAGTTTTTTAAAAATAAAAAAGACTTTTTTAAAGAAACACTAAAAGACAATTTACTGAGGCAAAATTTTACATAATATATTTAAGTTCCACAAGTAAATTTTAAGAAGATTTTGAGTACCAGCAGATGAGGAACTCTATGGATATAAAATAAAAGTCAAGAAATGCAGCCCAAATGCCATACTCATCTTTTATTATCTTAATGAATATGTCAAGGTGTCTCAAGTTACATACAGTAAATACATATGACCTGCAAAAGGTCTCCAAACAGACTATGGAATGTCTTCTGAAATATTTGACAGTACAAGATCTTAAGCAACTTGAGCATACCTTAAGTTAGATTTGTTTTGAGTATAGACAAGGCTAGATGAACTTCAGGGATCCCTTCCAACCCTAAGTATTCTATCATCTTGTTCAGCTGAAGGGTTGGGCTCAAAGAGTTGTAGTAATGGGGTAATATCTGTCTGGCTACTAGACTCTAGTGTGTTCCCCTGAGCTCAATTTTAGGGACAGTCTCCTCAATGATTTCATCAACAATCTGTATTGTATTGACTATACAATAAGTTTGCTGATTATGTTAAATTAAGAAAAGTCATTGATTAGCTTGAGAGCAGAGAGGTCTTTCAGAGAGATCTTGAAAGATTAAAGCACTAGGCAATCGCCAATTGTATGAAATTTAACAAGGACTAATGCCAGATTCTGCCTCTGGAATAGTGTAATCCTGGTTGTCATATAGTTTGAGGGATGAGGGGCTGCATTGCAGACCTGGAGAACGGGATCTGGGGGTTTTGCTTAATGATAAACTCAGTATGAGTCAACAACATATCCTGGCAGCCAAAAGGACTACTGTATCCTGCTATGGATTAAGTAAAATAGCCAATCAGTCAAAAGAAGTGATTATCTTATAATACTCAGAATTGGTGAGATCTAACCTCAAGTACCATGTGCAATTTTGGGCTCCATAATATAAGAAGGATACAGAAATATGAGAATGTGTCCAAAGGAGGGCAACAAAGCTGGTGAAAGGACTAGTGACATGACTTCTGAGAAGCAACTGAGGGTGCTACAACTTCCTCAGGAGAGCAACTCCCTCAGAGAGGGAGGTCATGATCCCTTGCCTCTGGTATCTGGTGACAGGATGTGAGGGAATAGCTTAAAACTGTGTCAGAGAAAGTTCAGATCAGCCATTAGGAATAAGTTCTTTACCAAGAGGGTGGTCAAGCACTGAAACAATCTCATCAGAGAAGTGGTCATGGCTCCAAGACTATTAGTGTTCAAGAATTGTTTGGATAATGCTTTTACATGTACAGTTTATCTTTTAGGTTACCCAGTGTGGAATCAGGAATTGGACTTGATCCTCATAGATCCCTTCCAGCTCAGGGTATTCTCTGATTCTACAGTTCTATGATTCTGTTCTGTTTTCATGCTGCTATTTCCCACTGTGGAATATTTTTATTCATCTCGTCCTCTCACTTTCAACATTTCCTGATGTGATGAATCCCATTTACTTTAACCAAAACTAAATTAGCTCAAGCAACAGTACCACTCAGATTCTTATCTTATTCCATTGCCAGTGGTTATCAAATAATATTCCCTCTCTTACGTAATACTAAATGCAAAACAGAGACCTATCTGAAAAGTGCTGGTATTAAAAACTCTACATTTTACAGAAGGAAGATGCAGTGTTGGTCCCTGCTAATGCATTCCATCCAGTCACTGTCATGCAAATGAAAAACAGCCTCCATTGTTACACATCTACCTCCTCACCTGGCTGCAGGGAGCAGGCTTACTCCAAAGGACAGATGCAAACCCAGGTTTCCACAGGCTCTGCTGATGCACCTCTTCAGGTATACATTTCATCTACACAAAGCACTGCCATGCAAACAAATCTGAAGCCAGACTCCACCAGCTCCATCCTTCTTCTCCACATACTATCTTTCCAGAGGCAAAGCAGAACTTTTGCTGAATGCTGGTGTTGAGCTGAAGTTGGGAGTCTGCCCCTGGAGTCAGATAAAGAAATACAGACCTTCACTTTCAGCAGCTCATCCTCACCTCTTTCCTAAACCCTCCTCAGTTAATGCACATACCTGGAGGAAGTTTACCTTACTTTGAGTCTCTAGACAGATTGGATGCCTGTTAAAAACAGAAAATATAAAAATAACCTGATCTTCACTCTTGAGTGTACACGTATTCTCACTGATGGATATGCAAGCATTTTAGGGTGCAGGCAAGGAGGTACTTTGCAGTCCTCCCATCAGGATTTACCCAGGGATGTAAAAGCCATTCCAGGGTTCATGACTTGGGTTGTATCATAGGTTTAACATTCCCTAAATTCTTTTCTCTTTCATCTCTCTCTACAATGTCACCACTTCAACAGCAAGAGTAGCAGCATCACTTCCTTAGCGTAATCCATAGGCTTTGTCAGGAAAGCAAGCTTTGTAAGGTAGTGTTTTCTTAAATTGAAGTTAACACAAAATCCATATATTTCTTTTCCTGGGTATCTCATTAAAGATGCTGAAAACATTTGAAAAGTTTCTGCCTGTTCCTGAAGAGGTTATGTTGGCCATAATCCATATATACTAACATATATGTAAATGATTCATTATTAACTAAGGTATCAATATAAGGGGCTCAAGCAGTATTGCTACAAGTATCTTATGGCTTGCATTACAAACATCTCCTTGGCAAAATATTTTTAAAGGAATACTGCACCATGAAACAGCTGCTGTATTACATAGAATGCTAAAGAAATCTCCATGCTGTACTATGCATAGTACATACATTTAAGTCCCTTAGGCTTGCAAAAACCTCTGTGATTTTCAAGAAGAAAGGAACTAAAAAAATAAAACGCAGTGCTTAGAGCATCATATGATCTCTTCAGAAAAAGCTATAACGATTTAAAATTGATTTTATCCTTTAGCTGGATCTTACCTGCCTTCATCTGAATCACTGCAACATACAGTTCAAATGCTCATAGTCTGCTCCCATGCAAAATAATAAGGGTTAACCTGAACCAGCCTTTCACAAACAATGTGAAAGGCTGGAGGTTCCATTTGTTTAGGATGGAGGTTCAGAAAATGAAGACTGAATTTTCCAGTACTGTGCCTTTTGTAGAAAACCCTATATAATTACAGAGGAAAACCGGTTTTCGTGCTTGAGGATAAATTTATGTCACCTTAAGTGTGCACTAGGGCCACATTAGCTAAAAGAAATAGATTTTTTAAAAATGGAGAGTTTAAGGAGGGTTTGAAATTTATTTCAGTAAGATAAAGCTGGCTGAAGAGTCACCACCAGCTAATACATTATAGTCATATGTTATTATGTGCTGAAGATAGCAGCATTTAGAGAACTTGTGTTCTTTGTTGCATTTTAATTAGAAGGTTTTAAATCATTCTACATTACTATTTCAGCCAAATTCTATGCCAACATCCACATTGGTCTGTGTTGAACATGCACCTTATATTTTAAAATTACTAGCAGAATCTAGCTACGTTATCAGCTCCATAATAAAACACTCAGAGAGGCAGTTCACATTCTTTCATTGCACTGTACGAGTTAACTGGAGGAGTGTGAATATAGTGAAAATATAACTAAGGGTACACAATTTGAAAGCTCCTAATTACAGTGGGACTTCAAAGAAAATACTCAGTGGGGGTAAACCTTAACGATCTCACAGAAATGATACCTTATACTTTATGAAACATATAATACTTAAATGCTGTCATCAGAGATTTAAAGATCACACTAGGAAAGAATGATGTAAACATTTCATAGATGGAAACTATGATCACCTTATATCTTGCATCAGAAAGATATGTATTTCATAGTTTGAATATAAATACTAGCACATTATATTTTTTTATTAAAGTGTTGAATGAAGGATTAGATAACTAAAACCCTTTAGAATTACCTCTATGCGGTTTTCATCTAGGACATCAGTTCGAAGTTCAACATGAATCAGGCAGTGCTAAAATTCAATGGATATCAACCCATCACAGAAGATCATGAAACCTGAAAATATCACTGTGGTTCAAAACATGTTCAGATTCCTAAATTTTATGCCACTAAACTAATAAGGCTGTTCCACTTCCCAAAAACTGTTATGCATGTATTTCTAAGAACATCTCATTCTTGTCTCGTAATGGTAATGCCAGGACTCAAGCCAGGGCCTTACTAGTGAACTCATAATTTCTCTGCTGCCCTAACCCCCGTAGCAATTAACTTTGTCTTTCATAAGATGTGCTGGAACACCTCTGAGGGTGGTTTTTTCCCATTCTTTCTCACAGAGGAGCCTGTCCTGTAAACGTGTCTGAAATTCCCACCAAGGAAATCCCAGATGAAAACAAGAGTAGAAGTGTTGCGCAGAGCACATCCAGTGATCAGCCTGGATGTGCCGCACCCATCCACATAAACATGCAGTGCCCCAGCACCTGTAACCTTCACAGTAAGGTGAGTCTGACACATCCTGGATGTGCTGGCCCCACTGAGACTATGCAGAGGAAGCTTGTCCCTCCCATGCCACCCACCCACCATGCCTTGTAGATAACCTGATTGTTGTGCACCCTCAATGAACTGACCTTTTAAATTACAGGGAAAGTAATTACCCTGTCTAGTAATTGTCTAGTGGCAATTTGTCCAGGCTTCCTGAAGTCACTGCAGCCAGTTTGAACTTCTACTTTCACTGAGATGAAATGCAAAAATTCTGGAAAATTTCCTCCTTTTTTGATGAAAAACAATTTCCCTTGCCTGCTAAAATGACACACTTAGTGTATGTAGGGCATTTTTACTGTTAGAGCAACATCTCATCAATCTCTGTAAGCAGCTTTTCATCTATTTCTACTTCCCATGATCTTACTCTAATGAAAATAAATGGGCTATAACATTTGCCTTTTTTTTGGTCTCACTCTGCATCTTCCTCACAACAAAACCTGAGCTCTTAAATTTTTCCAGCTCAAAATGGACTTCCATTCCTGTAGCATTTGAATGCGCCTAAGCTGAGCTCGTGCACTCTCTTACATACAAAGCATATGTGCACACAGACACACACACAAAGCTTTTGTGCTAAGGTAGAGGCTGCTTGGTGAAATGAATTACAGGTCTCAACTTTCTTTTAGTGAACATAGGTCAAAGAACATTTGACACTGATGTACACATGCCTTAATAATGTAGGTATTTTCAAGTAATAATGTTTGGGAAGCTTGCCCATTTTAAGTTCCTTCTATGCTTATAATACAATACTATTCTGTTCCTCAAGACTACAAATCTGAGTTGTTTCATTAGTTGAAGCTTCTTTAAGTGATTCTTAAACCACAATGCTGTTTCAGGTACCACTGTTGCCAAAATAGCTGCAGTCATTATAGAGAACTGCAGTAGAACCTTAAGTGTTTATTGCCAACCGGAAGAAATTTTGTGGTAAGTTTACAAATAGCACTCAAGTGATATTTAGGAGGTCTTTTTCCTTCCTAAAACATCCAAGGTTGCATAAGCTGTGCATAATAAACTGATAACAGATGTCAAATAATCCTAAGCAGTTGTAGGGCCTGAGCTGGACCTCTGTGAACAGTTCTGGGTCCTCTACTTAAAAAAAAAAAAAAAAGACTTGAAACTAGCTATGGATATGTAGGTAGGTAGACAGATAGATAGATAGACAAATAGATAATGTCATACCTGTATATTTCCACACACATACATGCACATGCAAATATATATGTTTTATATATATATATATATATCTACACCCATACACATACACACAAATATATTTTTTATACATATATCTATAAAACCATAGTGAAAGTTTAAAGATAGAGATGATGAAAGAACAAAACAGTGCTACTATTTTTCTCATCAAAGTTGTGAAACTCAGGAATAACTCTAGGGAGACAGACAAAAATTTCCTAGAGTAAAAATAACACAACACTGGAAGACACAGCAAGTCATGATTGTAAAATCTCCATCATTGTATATCTTCTAGATTCACTGCATGAAAATCTCCGAGGAATGAAAAATATCTCACTGATGACCCTTGATCTGGAGAATGGACTAGAACCTTACCTTTAAAATTATTTTATAACAAAAATACATCTGTTCCACCAAGAAAATGGAAGTCTCTGAAGTTATTTTTAATTATTTTTATTATTTTGGCATAGATTTGGCATAGGCCTCTAAGTGGATAAGGAGAGCTGGTCAAACTCAAAGGGTTATGGTCAATGGCTCAATGTCCAATTGGCAGCCAGTGATGAGTGGTGTTCCTCAGGGGTCTGTACTGTGACCAGTGCTGTTCAACATCTTTGTCAGAGACATCATCAATGAGGTAGAGTGCACCTTCAGCAAGTGTCCTGCACCTGGGACATGGCAATTCCAGGCACTAATACAGGTTGGGCAGAGAATGGCTAGAAAGCAGCCTTGAGGAGAAAGACTTGGGGGTGTTAGTGGATGAGAAGCTCAACATGAGCCATCAATGTGCACTGGCATACCAGAAAGCCAACCTGGGCTCCTGAGCTGCATCAAGAGAAGTGGCCAGCAATTCACGGGAGGTGATTCTACCCCTCCACTCTGCACTTATGAGACCCCACCTAGAGTACTGTGTCCAACTTTGGAGTCCTCAACACAGGAAGGACATGGATCTGTTGGAACGGGTCCAGATGGGGCCACAAAGATGATCAGAGGGATGGAGCACATCTCCTATGAGGACAGGCTGAGAGAGCTGTTTGGATGGAGAAAAGAAGGCTTCAGGGAGACTTTATAAATGGCCTTTCAATATCTGAAGGGAATCTATAGGAGAGCTGAAGAGGGACTCTTTACGAGGAAGTGTAGTGAAAGGACAAGGGGCAATGCTTTTAAATTGGAAAAGGGGAGATTTAGATTAGATACTAGAAAGAAATTCTTTACAGTGAGGGTGGTGAGGCACTGGAACAGGTTGCCCAGGGAAGTCATGGATGTCCCATCCCTGGAAGCGTTTAAGGCCAGACTGGATGGATGGGGCTTTGAGCAACCTGCTCTAGTGGGAGGTGTCCCTTCCCATGGCAGGGGGGGTTGGAATTAGATGATCTTTAAGGTCCCTTCCAATCATTCCAAACCATTCTATGATTCTATGATTCTATTTTAGAATTTATCTATTTCGCTTATCCATTCACTTAGCCAAAGAAACAATGGGATCTCATTCTCTGGTGTCCATCAAATGTGCAAGAGCAAATTGTATCAATATACTAGCTGCTATTTTTTTCTTGTCAGGCATACCTCCGCAAGAAGTGCCATCACTCCAAGGTACAGCAGAATGCTTTTGTTTTGCACTAGCAGAATTACAAGAAGTATGTTACTCTTTCAAAACCTATTTTTTGCTACATCAGTGAAAACAACAAGCCCTGCTTAAACTTTAATAGAAAAAAAACAGAGTATCTATAACGTATGTTGAATTTATCATTTTCAGAAAAGTTTGACTTACTGCTAATGTGCTATACTACCAAAGATCCAAGCAACTCCTAGAGTCTGAAGGGGTTGGTTTTTTATCATTTTGTGACCTAGATGTATCTACTGGGAATTTGTGAATTTACATTGACTGAGATGTTCCAGAATCACTCTGCTTATCTCCTTCTCCTAAGTCATCTTAAAAAATGTATGTATGCATTATCATATGACCCCACTAATCCTAATCAGGCCTCCAAAGGTTTCCTTGCCTTTTTGTTTTCCTTCTGAGCATTGGAAATCTGTAACTACAGAGTTTCATTCTCTGTAGCAGTGGGAGAAACCTATCTCGCTAGCTTTCTACCAAGTAGAAGGTATGCACTTACTAGTTTGGTATCTTGGGGACTGTGCTGAATACAAGGAAGAGATCAAAACTACTGCAGACAAACACCTATTCCACCTACAAGGTGCTCATATTAATCTTTTCTGGTCCTGTTGTTATCTGGCTAATTTGTTTTCCAACATCCCTTTCTGATTTTATGACAGCAGTTTTGAATTACTGCTGAAAAATAGTTGAATTTTTTTAGAGCAATACTAACTAACGTCTGTTTTTTCTTCCAACCACATTGAAGGCTTTAAGTAATATCTCCTCAAAATACTGAAAGGTATTCTATATTAATTTTGCTTATAAAACATATGATCTTAATTGGAGCTAGTCTTACGTGAGTTTCCATAAAGTCTTACAGAGATTATATTTTCTTTCTCAATAACTTTTTCTGAATTGTTTTTATTTATTTAAAAGACATACCTTTAACTTCAAAAGAAAATAAGGTGCATTTTTCACTTCAGTATTTCTTACACTAGAGCTTCTTTTGTTTCCAACAACAAAACATTTTATTGAAGTTGCACCCAGCAGTACTGCAATATGTCTATCAATCCTTACTACTCACATAAGCATCCCCCATCTTTTAGGACACCACAAGCAAATACAACATCCATCCTGAGGCTTTGAGGAAGAATAGCCTGTTCATCATCACTGTGGATTTTCACACCTAAACAAAAGCAATGGGTTACTAGGGGTATTACTTAGTAGAGTGTATAGAAGAGTGTATGAGTAGACAAAGCTTTTTTACAGGATAATTCACTGTGACACTTAAGCAATATATTGGTCTATTGCTGTTTTGTTGCTCATTCACTATGTCAACTTTTCTTGTCAAAGAGTACACAACTTACATTGAAAAAGTTCTAGCGTTGCCTCATCCTGATGCTGTCTTCCTGAAGATTTGCAGTTACAAGTTGAGCAGAGACCATTTTTATTAAGTGTGCCTTTAGGGTATTTCTAAAGATCATTTTGGGCAACTGTGCTTCCTCATCCTGCACTCCAGTTCTTCCTACCTGAGGAGCTGGTTGCTTTTTATTAGCTCCTTGATGGACATGCTTTTAGTGTGCTCTCAACCTTTGTCACTAGTGGCTTTGTCTTGTCACATCATGAAGAGCAGTGATAAAACTTCTCCTCTGACAGAGATTTTGTTATGGAAAATTGTTATGCATATTACATCAAAAGGCTGATCAGGCAATCTGGTTAGGATTACAAAGGTAATTGTTCTTTCTAGTACTTTCTTCATTGAAGGTGATCAGCAGAGTCAGACATCGAGGAAAACACCAGCAGATGTTCCTGTCTTGCATATAGTGACTAATTCCTGCAATGCAGATATGTTTCTGCAACAATGAGCAGTGACACAAGCATCTTCTTTTCCTTCTCATCATCACTATGCTATTTCACAAAAAAATGGTACAGCAGCAACATCTTCCTTCTTGCTCCCAAGAGCTAAGTACATAAACATATAG
Source organism: Scolopax mira (assembly GCA_004320125.1). NCBI lineage: Eukaryota > Metazoa > Chordata > Aves > Charadriiformes > Scolopacidae > Scolopax > Scolopax mira. The sequence continues at coordinate 26,045 of BJBW01017479.1, forward strand.
AAGTTGAACTTACACACACTGCAATGAAACCTAGTGTTTGCCAGTAAATCTGCCATCTCCCAAACTCAGTTTATCAGCCCTTTTTAGTCCAATAATACTTAATCATATAGCATGTAAAAAACTTTAATCATATAGCATGTAAAAGCAGGAGCCCTATTGAGTTTGACTGACAGTTGAGTACACAGCAATAAACCTACCTTTGTTGCTCAAGTTCTGAGTTCTGACCTTTGCACAATCCCTGCTCCATCTGTCAGACCTGTTAATAAGTACAGCACCCTGAATTTTACTTACTTCAGTTCTGCCATCAATTTAGACTCAACATTACTAAGGAGTCCCTGAGTTTATCTAGGAGACCGGTCATGAATACAGCCCTAATCCTAACTCAGGAAGAGAAGCTGGATGAGGCAATAATACCAGTTCACTGATTATTGCTAGGCTAAACTCATATATTAACTCCACTCTCCACAAAAGCTCGAATGATACCTTATGGGTCCTGACTATAACAGCACAAAACTGGTCAATTTCAACTCTACTCTGAGTACACCTGTCCTTTCTTGATTGGCAGCATTGCTAGCTCATTGCATCCTCAGTAAGTTTGCAGATGACACCAAACTAGGTAGGAGTGTTGATCTGCTTGAGGGTCAGAAGGCTTTACA